>JADDOH010007388.1:0-84990 GCA_016648135.1 Agrypnia vestita
AAACATTATAACCAAAATGACGGTGTTCTAACATACATTAAAGCAAATCTAAATGTCGAAGTAACTGAACCAGATATAAGTGACGCCAATTGTTTAAAAATTAATTTGTGTAATGGTACCTACATATATGGGATTTATCGACCACCGTCCTTCAAAAATGCGTATGAATTCACAAATTCTCTTTCTGAAGAGCTACTCACAATGGCCAAAAACCCAACAATGATCATTGCAGGTGACATAAACATTGACATAACTGCAAGTACTCCCACCACAAATACATCTGAATACCTATCCATGTTAGCTGAACAAGGTTTCGTTCCTGCCATCAGCAACCCAACAAGAGGTAACGCATGTTTAGACCATATTATGGTTAAAAGCAAATTCTTGGTGAAAGGAATTGTATGTGAAACTACTATCACGGATAACTTTCCAGTAATGATTGATATTGGAACACAAAAAATAAATACAAAACCTTATACAAAACCCCGACACAAACTAAATTTTGAAATGCTAAAAAAAGACTTGGAAAAAGAAACTTGGTTACCAGTATACGAGACTAATGTTGCTAATACATCATATTCAAAATTCCTGTATATTCTACAAAGCCACATTAAAAAAAATCAAGAACATATATCTAATAAATCGAGGAAAAAAATTAAGAAATCTTGGATAACTGAAAGTTTAGTTAACTGCATAAATAAGAGAGATGTGTTACACAAACAGTCTAAACTTAAACCTCTAAATGTCGGCTTACAAAACTATTACAAAAAGTATAGAAATATTTGTAATAGAGCGGTCAAATCCGCTAAACACTTATATTACAAAAATATTATAAAAGAAAATCAACGTGATGCAAAGAAAACATGGGAAATTATAAGAGAAATGACTTCTACACAAAATACTAGAAGCAATGATATATGTGATATGCTGATTCCAAACAAAAATCATGCTACTGAGGATAAGGCCATTACTGAAGTGCTAGATAATGTAAACGGGCATTTCGCTTCGCTTGGTAAAAATTTAGCACAAAATATATTGTCTCGTCTAAAAACTACTGAAGAAAACCTCAAAACAAATTTAAATTCAGCAAATCCATATTCATTTTTCTTTGCTCCAACCTCCATTCATGAAATTGCTGCAATTATTAGTAACCTAAAGTCTAACAGTGCCCCTGGAAACGATGAGGTAACAGCAAAAGTAGTGAAGTATAATAAAGACCAATTAAGTAAGCCTCTTTGTTATATATTCAATCAAAGTCTCTCAACGGGTATCTTTCCAAATGCACTAAAACTGGCTAGAATCTGTCCAATATTCAAGGGTGGTGATCCCCGTAATCCGAGCCACTATAGACCTATATCGCTCCTAAGTGTTTTTTCTAAAATTTAGAGAAGATAGTTAAAGTACGTCTTTTAAAATACCTGGATATTCACAAAATAATCTCCAACAATCAATACGGGTTCCAATCAAAACTCTCAACAGAAGATGCAATATGTCAACTAACGGAATTCTTAGTTACACAATTAGATAAAGACAAACGTTGTATTGGTATATTTTTGGACCTAGCCAAAGCTTTCGATACGGTGTCTCATCCACTGCTGCTGCACAAGTTATCAGCTTTGGGAATAAGGGGGACGGCTTTGGCGTGGTTTGAAGATTATCTAAATAACAGGGTTCAGGTAGTTAAATCTGGCGATCACTGCAGCAACCTCCACAAAACATCATATGGAGTACCGCAAGGAAGTGTTTTGGGACCCACGCTCTTCCTCATATATGTCAATGAAATGTGTAACTCCAATCTAGAAAACGGTAAAATAATTTCTTTCGCAGATGACACAGTGCTTCTTTTTCAAGATGATTCCTGGGAAGATGTTTTAAAAAAGGCACAAAGTGGATTGAATCGAATAACATCATGGCTTGACAAAAATCTACTAACAGTAAATGCTTCAAAGACAAAATACATGTGTTCTCCATCAGTAAAAGAACAGTAATAAAGCAGCCCAAAAATCTACTGATTCACACATGTCAATCAAAAGATAAACCCTGTGATTGTACTAATCTGCAGACAACGGAAGATATACGATATCTAGGTGTGTACATAGACCAGCATCTAAACTGGAGAAAACATATTTTGAATCTTACAATCCGAATAAGAAAGCTGGTTTATTTTTTCAAAGAAATTAGAGATGTACTCGACGCATCGACAAGAAGAATAGTATACTATGCACTGTGTCACTCACTCATTAATTATGCAACTGTCAGTTGGGGTGGTGCAGATTGTACTATATTAGATTCATTAAGCAAAGCCCAGAAAATGGTATTGAGAGTTCTTCATAAAAAGCCATTTCGTTTTCCTTCAGAAGAACTTTTCAGAGAATGTCACGTCCTGGACATCAATCAAACATATTTACTCAACACTTAAAAATATTTTTTCCGACATAAACAAGATCACCAACAAATAACTCACTCACATTCAACAAGGGCACAGGTGAACTGCAACTATCTTGTACCAAAATTCAAAAAAACTTTTTCACAAAGATTTCACCTCTTCCAAGCACCAAAAACATTCAATACTCTTAACACTAAACTTTAAACATGTAGCCATAGTTTCGCGTATTTTTCTTCTAAAGTGAAACTCTGGCTGCATGAAAAGGGAAGGAAGCATGCCCAAAACCTATTAAAAGCCATCATATAAACTAAATTTAAAATATACTATTCCTACAAGAACATTTACTGTCACTTACTGTCTTACTGTTACTGTCATCCTTTTAAATACTTTTGTTTTATTTTATTTTATTTTATTAATATCCTATTCAGATCATTTTTTTCACTTACTGTCTTACTGTTACTGTCATCTTTTTAAATACTTTTAATTGTTTTATTTTATTTTATTTTATTAATATCCTATTCAGATCATTTTTTTCACTTACTGTCTTACTGTTACTGTCATCTTTTTAAATACTTTTAATTGTTTTATTTTATTTTATTTTATTAATATCCTATTCAGATCATTTTTTTCACTTACTGTCTTACTGTTACTGTCATCTTTTTAAATACTTTTAATTGTTTTATTTTATTTTATTTTATTAATATCCTATTCAGATCATTTTTTTCACTTACTGTCTTACTGTTACTGTCATCTTTTTAAATACTTTTAATTGTTTTATTTTATTTTATTTTATTAATATCCTATTCAGATCATTTTTTTTCCTTTGTCTATAATATAATTAATTAACACCATTATTAAATTGTAAACATTTAATTATTACTATTACTTAATTTTAATTGGCAATAAGATTTATTCACAAATGTTATATAAATAATAAATATTCTTGAACATTATACTACTGGAAGAGCACTGTCTGCTATAATACAGTAAATTACTAGTGTAGCAGGCAGGGCGTCAAATCAATTTAGTGTTTACTTGCTGCCAAGACACTCAACAACAATGAAAAAAGCTTCATTAAATTTTGTAAACACTGTAAACATTTGTAACATTGAACATTGAATAAACATTTGAATTTGAATTTGAATTTGAATTTGTATCCTTCTGGTCGTCATGAGATCCCAATGCTGCCCATATCAGGCTTCGGGGTACCCTGTTGAATGCCTAGTATGGGCAGATGAATAACCAATTAAGAACTAAAATTAAAAAGTAACCATTTGCAGAAAGGGCCTGGTTATTTATAATATTTAATTTACTATTCATTTTTTTCTAATTTCAAATTTAATTAATGTAAAAATTAAATTAAATTTTAAATTTTAAAAACTTATCCAATTATTTGTATGTAAAATTTGTGAACCCTTATTAATATCAACATAATGGTTTGTTTCAAAAAGTGTATTTTTGTTAATTATGTAAATAATGTTACCAAAAATTCATTTTGAAGTTATTGAATAAGATAATAATTTTATTTATTGAATTTTTATATTGAAATCCTAATATTTTTTTTGTAAATTTGCCACTAAATTGAATGATATCCAAGTAATTAAAAAAAACCATAAAATTATTTATTTTTCCAAAAAATTACATATTACATATAAAGGAGGATATTTAAAAATGACAATTGTTTTTTAGATAATATTTTATTGTTTTCAATACTTTTACCGTGAGATTGTATCTGAGGGTGATAGGTTCATTTATTTTATTTGATTCTCAGTACAAGGCTCAAAGGTTGAAATAATAATTATATTATATTCAGTTCTTCATTGTGCCTTCATGTGTATTGCGTGCACCTGTGTCTTTCATTTCTTAGGTTGTTAATCAATATTCTGATAAAACAATGTAGATAAATCATTTAAAAATTCCGTGTGCCGTGTGCAAAATGATTAAAATTAATTGATAAAGAACTTAAAATACGGTTTTCTTCACAGGACCAGATTTAGGGATATTCTTTGCTTAGATTTTATGTATATATGATAATAAATCATAAATTAAAAAATGGCAGCAGGGTTTTTAGAGTAGTGTTTTAGACTGATGATGGACTCTACAATGGGATCCAAAGTGTTAGTTTGGAAAGTAAGAGACACACGACAGAATAGCCTAGAAAGCTCTACAAAGAAAATTAATTCGTACAAGATTTAAGGTGGAAACATACTACAACGCGACGCGACGTGACGTGTTGATACATGATGCGAATCGTGCACATATACAACACGCCACGTGATGCCATAATACGCTTTGCTTGTGTCGTTGCTTCGCGAAGGACGGAAGTGTATTAACGTGACCATAGATTTACTATTTAAAGACGAGCTGGATGGAAGATTTTGAAGATATTGCAGATTTCAGGGATATACGTATTTTATACAGAAACAGTTGAATAAAAAAATATTATTTCTAATACTATGATCACGGTATCGGCCTTAACTCAAATCATATAACACTGGGTACCGTTTCACAAATTCTATTAATTGCAAATCCGATATTTTAAACAAAAACTAACAAAAAATATCTATAAACCAAGAATGTTCTTGAAAGGTGTCGGGTGTTAACAGGAAACAGTGCGTGCGATGCGTCGGGTGCGCCGCACACGCCGATCTGGATCGACTGGATGTTATTTTACAAATTGAGATGCGTAAACACAATCTCCATTGGCCTACAATTCGACAACGCCATAAAATTCTTGTTTTTTCTCTACTTTATAATGTACCTACCTCAGTACCTGAAAGCTAAATTCAGCTTTCTATCTAATCATCGCCTTCCACTCCGTTCAGCTGATAGTACATACTTCACTATCCATCCCCATACATAACACCGAATTCTTCAGCTGCTCATTCCAAGTGTGGTCGACTATTGTGTGGAATCAACCACGCATAGATATCACAGATCATAATTATCTTCAAAATAATTGAAAAGTAGAAAATTTTGCAAACCCTAGTTTAACCCTTCCTAGTCCATATCCATCTCCTACTCGTCTCGTTATCACGGGGCTAGTTATTACTATAACATTGTATACCTGAAATACATTTATTGCAATTATTCTACTTAATAGTGTGGTTGGTTGGAAGAAATTAATATGTAAGCAAAAAGTGAATAAATAAATAAATAAAATTTCTTGTTTTTTTGCACACGACACCAGTAACATTTTGGGCCCTGAAGGCTAGTTCGGTACTGCAAAGGTGTGTTACCGATAAGATTCATTTCTTTGCACACGGCACGACACATCATTGTTTCTTGTTACCTAGTCTCCTTCATTGTCAAGTGAGATAACGCTGTTGGAGTCGGCATGTCTTACGATAACGCGGATAATTAACATTTGCTTTACAAATAATTGTACTTAAGTATTAATCTCTCTGAAATAAAAACTTATTATTATTATTTTAATAATGTCATGTTATAATTTCAAGTATGTTATCGATTTCAATGATCAGTTTGTTTTTTCATATTCAGCGGTTAAAAATAATCATTATTGGTGTGTGTTTATCGTTTCGAAACGTGATATGTAAGATTTATTTGCGAGATTTGTTTCAAACAAACAAGAGTTGTATAACAATTTTGTAGATTGTAGCTTATTCATAAAATTAAAAAAAATGATTTACTACGTAAGGTCAAATGGAAAAATGTTGTCCGTAAATATGTGCAAGGTTTACGAAGCGACTTTTTTATGTAATTTGTTTTTGCATTACGCACTCCATTAGTTTTAAACTAATTTTTTCACGATGCATTATTGACGAGTGTAAATTAAAGTATTTGGCGACGAAATATGTATTGTAATTTCTATAAATCTTTTGCATGTAGGTATAATTAGAGATTATTTACTCTTATGTTTCTATCGATCACACCAAGAAAATCAATGTTTGTAAAATTATGACATTTAAAACATGTTCTGTAGAGGTTTTACTCAGATTCCATCGATTATATTACATGTTTTAAAAACCACATGACATAGTTCACATTCCAGAGTAGCAACATCATAATTATCATCATCAGCAGTCATTTTCAATTCATGCTGTATGAAGGTTTCTCCATGACTTCACCACTCTGCGGTTCTTCGTTAATATTTTAATGTCACTCCCATTTACCTAACTTTCTCTAGGTCATCTTTGCCCCCTGGGTACCATTCAAGAATATTGTTTGTCTGTTGATTATCTCTGGATTGAAGATATTCTATGTCCATTGGTCGTCTTCCTTCCGGGGTTGCTAAGAGGATACTTCTTGATACTCGTTCCCCCGGCATTCTTAGCACTTGTCCAAGACACTTCATTTGTGATTTTTCTATATATGTAGGAGTAGGGGCTCCATGTCGAGTGTGTACTTTATGTCGGCACTTTTCACTCTATCCACCAGTGTGACCCCCGCTACCCCCCTAAGAAAACTCATCGCGGTAGCCTGGAGCTTTGTTCTCACTCTCTCTGTTGGGATCCAAATTTGATGGCCATATATTAGGGTGGGCCTGTATACAAATTTGAAAACAGTCAGTTTTGTATTGAAACTAAGCTCGGATTTTCTTATCATCATATTTTCGTTGTAGAGAATATATATCGAAATCAATTTCACACGAATATTAGATACCTTTGTACTATATGTTTTTCTATGATTGTCTAAATAGTTTTTTGTTGTTTTATGGCTTGTACCCATTAACATACGACTCATCACCAGTGATCGTGATTCACGAAGTTGGGGTCACCAGTTTGCATTGTCCAGTATGTTCCGTCCAATTTTCTTGTTGAGTTGCTTCTGCTCTGTCGTTAGCAGTTTTGGCACGAATTTTGCGGACACTCCTCTCAAGCCTGAACTCTCAGTCAAAATTGAATGTACCGAAGCAATACTTACACCCCACCAGTTCGCGAGTTCTCCGACTGTGATACGACCAAAACCCGCACTCGGTTGTTTCGGCTTGGTGAGGGCCTACCGGGACGGGGTTCGCTGTCAATTGATGTGCGGCCATCTTTGAAGCGGTTGTGCCACTTCTACATCCGTGAGATGCTCATAGCATTAATCCTTTTGAATCTTGTCAACGGTTTCCACTTTAGTGGGGCCAAGCTTTTGGAAAAATTTAATGCAATAACGCTGCTCAGGTCATTTCACAACAATTGACAATACGACGGGCAGCAATTACACTTCTTCACCTAGAGGCTGACTGCCAACAATATGAAAAAAAACTTACTTTCTTCTATCCTGGAAATCCGATGTTGTGTAAACATTTTTTGGAAAAAGTTGTAAACCGTATTTTTTTTTCATCAAACCATCGAATTAAGATCTAATCTTTCTTCATACAATTTTGTAGCCGTTTATCCCAGTTCTTCCCAGTCTGGAAACTACCAGCCGGAGTTGATAATAAGATATCTTCATCTAAGTAGTCTCTTCTCTTGGATATGCAAGACCTATTCAAGCCACCTTAATTCAGAGTTTTCTGTCCATTCGTATAAAAGTAGAGGCTCCATATCAAGATCTCCTTTACCTCTGTAATTCTCGGCTCAATAATTTTACTTCTACCCCGTAAGATAAAAATACGTAACACAATCGTCTAGGCCAGGAAGAGCCAATGAATTCAGGGACAGTAATATTTTCTTTGAATCGTTTGCATTATTTTAGGCTTAAGAAAAATCTTTAATCATTATATAAATATGCTGTTGTACAAAAATATTTAACAGGAAATCATATTTGCTTCATAATATATTCATTATGCATAGGTACTTATATAAATTTGTATTAAATATTGGATTAATGTGCATTTTTTAACAGCTTTTTATAGTTTCAGATATTCAACTCAACTCGACGTCAGTTCATTTAAGTTATTTTAAACATAAGTATCACCTTTAATCACTTTTAATGTGAATGATTATATCACATTACACATCACAAATGGTAATGGTATAATTATATGTAATACGTAACTTTCATGGCACAACAAGCATTTTACCTAGAAAATAATGTTTAGGTACATTTTGATGTGACACATTTTAGTTTTCATACTTTATTATTTTAGTAAAAAAAATAATCACTTTCAGTTCACTTTAAACGATCAAAAATGGTATAATTCGTATTATTTTTAAGATAATACAATATGATTAATTTTACGTATCACCTTTACCTATCAAGACATTACTCGTAAGTTTGGAATATCTTTAGTACTTCAAAGATACCTTGGAAATGTCAAAGTTAAACTATTAGTATCCTTACTTTTTGACACCATTTAAAAATCAATAAAGACTAATTAGAAAACAATTAAAAAAAATCTAAAATAACAGTTTTGTTTGATGTCACTTGAACTGTTGGACGTGGATGAAAAATTCTGAACCGATCTCTGTAAAAGTTCAATAATTTTGTATAATTTCTATTAAAGCGGATGAATTTATAAAAAATATTCCGTATACAATTTTGTAAATCAAATATCGTGCAGTAGACGGATATTATGAGAAAGCAAAAAAATATATATATATCTGTTCGGAAAACGTGAAAGTCATTATGAGGAAATTTATTTTGACTTCTTTTGTTAAGAATTGGATCATTTGGGTGCGAGGCAGCATACCATTATTTTAACCATTGACCATACGCATTTAGACGAAACATGTTTAGTCAACTTAAACAAAGTCATTTAAAAGTGATACTTTTGCATATTATCATCATGACAAAATATTTTTGCTTTCACATTTCTTATAACAAAACAATAACATTTTAAAAGGGGTATTCTTTCACTCAATTTAAAGAAAAAATGTATATGTATGCATGATTTAGATTTTTAGAAAAGCTAATTTATTGCCGGCTAAAATAATTTATTTTTAATAATATTTTTATGTGTTATGTTCTGAGAACACAATTACTAGATTCGTTCCCTGTGGGATTATTATTTAATTAAGATGAAGTCTCGTCTCTGTGAGACTTCTATAAGTCATCTTAATTAAGGATATAATAAAACTAATTAACTTTGTTTAAACCACTAAAATTTATTTGGTAAAACCAACCGGTTTCGGAAACGACGTTCCTTCGTCAGGGTATACTTAATACTATAAGTATTAAGTATAAGTACTTATAAGTTATAAGTATTAAGTATACCCTGACGATGGAACGTCGTTTCCGAAATCGGTTGGTTTTTACCAAATAAATTTTAGTGGTGTAAACAAAGTTCATTAGTTTTATTATACTAATAATGAATAACCACAAAGTTATAGCAAAATACAACAGTACATCTTAATTAAATTTCATTTTATCCTTAAAAATATTCAATTTAAAATTCCTGTTGGAATAGATGAAAGATTAAAAAAAATTACCAATAAAAGAACAATACTATATTTTTTATTATAATAAAAAAGTGGAGATGGGTTGAAATCAGATACCGCCCTGATGTATTTTTATTTAGCAAAGGTTCACCACTACTGTTAAGAAGACACATACCAAGAAGATTTTTAGATACCTTGAAGGTTTTAGATACCTGTCTTAATTTTTAAATTCGCAGAACTACAAACGGATACACCTTCCAGCTGTGAGATTCTTCGAATTAAATTACATGCAATGTCAACATTTATTTCCAGATACGAGTATACATACATAGTACATTTCAACAGACTTTTCCATCTTCAAGATCAAGAATGTATATTATTATTACTACCATATTATTTAAAAATTTTGTTCGATTGTTCAATGGCCCCAGCAGCTGCTATCCTGGGGTGAGATGACCATCAAATGCACAATTGAGGGTGAAATGACCACCGAAAGCATAATTGAGGGTGGAATGGCAAATAATATTTTTATTATTCTATTAAAATATATGGAATTTTTTTATAAAATGAAAACATCGAGTGAATAGTCACAAATATTTCTTTTTCTTTATGTGTAACGAAAGAATGAAATGTTTATTTGTGTCATTTAAAAATTTCATTCGATATAAAATCGTTGCTTTGCATTGTAGTATTTGTAGTATGTAGGTCGTACTGTTTATATAATTTTTTTGTAGTAGTTGGTGGTACTGTGTATATAATTCTTTTTTTAATCTTCGGGTACCGAAACATTGAAAATATTATTGGCGGCCGGAGCGGTATACAAAGTGACCCCAGGCAAATTTGCTTTTAAATGAAGTATAATGTGTGTTCTATTATATGTTTAATTACATTTCTTATACAATGCGAACAAGATTCTACTAATTTTGTCGTCATTTTATAAGAAACCGTAGCATTTCATCGTACCGTGACTCACGAGCGTCCGGCGGTTGTAGGCAGAATGACCGTATCGTATAGAATGATACATTTTATTCTTAATTGCCTAATAAAAAATATGTTTTTTTTTCTACTTTTAACCGTCGTACTACACATTATCATTTTATTTTCTCTGGGCCTTGTATTCTTTGGGATATTTATGAGTATTACAAAGAATATCAGCTCAACATCATTAATAATTCGACGGCTCCTACGTATAATATCGTAACCCACAAATCGACGTTTTTTAGTTTTTTGTGTATTTCATATGTATTTAATTATATCTTTATTTCCAAGAAAGAAAAAAATATTTTGCAATAAATAACGTTTTTTCGGACTATTTTATAGTATCTCAAACAATCACATATTTTTTACGAAGTATACTATCGTATGTAACACTTACGATAATTTTCGTTGGAAAATAACATAAGATAATTTTATCGTATGTAACACTTACGATAACATACGTTGGAAAAAAAACATAATATAATTATCGTATGTAACACTTATGATAATATGCGTGGGAAAATAACATAAGAAAATTATCGTATGTAACACTTACGTTATTTTATGTCGCGTCTTTTCCGAAGTAAAATATTGTAAGTCATTTATACGATATTTTACGTCGCGTCTTTTCCGAAGTATAATATCGTATGTGCATTTCTACAAAAACCTTTAATAATTTCGACTTGTTTGTGATTATTTATGAAACTACAGTATAAAGTAAAATATTGAAACGAAATTTCAAAAAAATTGGGCAATATTTAGATTTATACCGGACGAAAATATGTTCAAATCCTTCTCCTGTAAAATTGAATTTTGTGGGTTACGATATTATACGTAGGAGTCGAATTATTAAATAGTTTAAAAAATAAGACATTTGCGGTTATGTTGTGCCCCGTCCCGGAACGGGAGTGTTAATCAATATTTATGGTTGCTATCGTTCAGCTACTGAATTCATAATTTTTTAAATAAGTAATAAGTTCTTTACCTACCTACCAGGAGGAAAAGCGATTATTATGTTTTATTTTTCAAATATGCGAGTATCTGAAATATGTTAAAACGTAAGTTACACATTTAATGATTGTGAATATAGTACCAAATCACTATGATAACGAGTACAATGTATCATATATCGTACCCTGGATGCAAGGTTCAACTTTCAAAAATAAACTTTTTTGAGTTAAAATGCCATATTCTTGTAGATACATTGTTAGTTTATTTTACGCTCCAACAGGCCAGGAGGCCCAATTACAGAAGCGAAATATATCACAAAACACCCAGGCTTGAGTAAATTACATATATTAAATTGTGAACTCACCGGGAATCGAACCCGGAATCTTCGGTGTCATACCCACTGCGCTACGAGGGCCGCCAAGCCGCCGTTAGTTCTACTACGTTACTACCAGTGGCGTGCAGCGCATACAAGCAAAAAAGCTGTGCATTAGTAAAGATTCTGAGAAACAAATATTAATTAAATAATCCTTATCTTAAGAAAAAGTTGATTTAAAATTCTAGCCGTAATTCGTCCTACGGCTAGAAGTTTTATTTCCGACTTTTCTGCACTTAACTTCATGTCAATTCTTCATTTATTTCGCCAACCAATTTGTTCCACAGATATAGTCAAGTTGAGAAAAAAACCGTGTATTTTCAATGCTGCGAGTTTTGTGTGGTAGCGTTCTTCTTCGAAAGGTCCTACTCCAGGCGCACGTCATGCAGAAATGTTATTTTTTACAAATTCCACCCAAAACTTTCGGTGTACATTTTACGTCTTTTCTGTGGTAAATGTAAATACGAATACGACAAATATCATCTGTCGTCTGTCATATAATTATATCATAAAATGTTTGATTTATTTTTGTGAAAAGAAACGTATATCTGAAATTAGTATTGTTCCCGATTTAATTATATTTAAATGGTCTTCGAAATGTATTCGAATTTTTCGCCGTATTAGCTATACCTATATAAAATATTTATTTATTTAGGAAATATTGTTTACAATACTTCTTTTATAGTGCAGTTACTTTTGGGGAGACCAGCAAGAAGAGAGATAGAGAGCTAGACCTGAGAGAGAGAGATATATATATAGAGATATGATATATATATATATATTTCTAATATAGGTACATAGTCGATCACAGCATAACCTAAGTTTATACCCACTGCACGCCACTGGTTACTACGTACCACGAGATTATGTTTGTGTAACTTTCCGTTATTGTTTTATAGTGAAAAGTGAAATATTTACGTCTGATACATTTATCTTTAAATTGAGTGGAAGAATATCCCTTTTAAATTGTAATTGTTTTGTTGTTTTTTTTTAAACATGAAAAAAAAAGAAAATTTAAAAATAAAAAACCCGACTGCGTAAAAGAGAACACTAAATAAAAACTGAAAAGGTTAAAACAAGTTCAGTGGTCTAGAGTTCTGTTAAGTAGTACTGAATAACAACACCATTGAAGTATTTTCATGATCGATACGCACACAAAACAAATAATAAATTCCAATGCGGAACATCGCGAATTTCACAGGATTGAAAATTTTAGTGAGAATGTTTGCAAACCATCTTTAAATCGTTATAGGTCCTATGGTCTGATCCGATGGTCATTCGAAATAAAAAAATATAAGACAAACCTAAAGATGATTTTCAAATACCTATTCAACGATACCCCACTTAACATAGTTCGTCGACTTTCATTTTTTTCTTTTTCACAATATGGCGTCTGGTTGACGCCATATTGAATTTTGATTACTGCCATGTCATTAGTGACACTTGCAAGATTGCAAATCGATTGACGTAAGAATCATCAAAATCGGCTCACGCGTTTGGTCTCTAGAGTGCCGCAAAGAATAAACATACCTTTGCGTCGCGCAGTTTTGTGATATTGATACGCAAAAGTATTATTTTTAACTATTACTCTACTATTTGAATTTTGAGAATAAAAACTTCAAACCCCACTATCTCAGATTGCATATTTTGGATTGGCGTTAGATAGTCTTGGACTAGCGTTGCGATATTTTTGGTCACTTTTTCGTAGATTTCTCGGGGGGTGGGCAGACTAACATGTTTTTACATTGAAACAAATATATTTATATATTGTTTATATTATTAAGTAAGCCTCAAAGGATCATTAATATGACGAAGTATGAGGTAATGTTGACAAGATATTTTCCATTGATTATACAGCGTGCATACAAGATGCCTGAAAACTCGTGGTTGCAGTCGAAAGATAATAAATTTTCATAATGTGAAGTTGAAAATATTGTAAGCCTTGATTTTTGAATTACATGCTCGAGAATTAAAGACATAAAAAATTCAATCGAATCGGTGTAATTTTGTAATAGGTAACAAAATGGTATACTGAGTGTCTCATAGCTAGTAGCAAAAACTTTACAAGTAGATTTCTGCCTTGAAAATGAGTCGGAAATGTTCAAGTGACCATGGCCTAATTAATATCAATAGTTATGGAGATGTTCAATATCATTTAGGATCAAAGTTTGCATCTTTTTTCAATATTTCTGACTTTTTTTTTCAAAAAGTTGATCAATCATTACAGTAACTTATATCGATTATGAAAAATTCATTCGCTTAAATACAACTCAAATAAAATGATAAAAACCTTGTAAAAATAAAATATTTATAATTTTGCAAGGTTTTTATCATTATATTTGAGTTGCGAATGAATTTTTCATAATAAGTTACTGTAATAATTTTTGGTAAAAATAAGTGAGAAATATTGAAATATTTCTCACTTATTTTACTTACATATCTCCATAACTGTTGATATTAGGTCATGGTTGCTTGAAAATTTTCGACTTATTATCTGTTTATTTTCGACTGTTTTCTATGAGACACCCTGTATAACTGTATATATAATTATTTAATCATGTAAACATGTTAGGATGTGGCCGGGGAAAACATTATATAAAAGAGACCTATAATCCGAGGCAATATGGACCAAGTCCACAGAATATGCCTATTTATGTAATACAGGCACATAATTCTGTTAGTTTGTAGCCATTTGAGAATAGCATGGTCTCCAGTCCTTTGCAGAAAGTCCTAAGGCGTGAGTTCCGTGTACGTCAGGGGGTAGCTTATTCCATGTGATTGGGCCTGTCACAGAAAAGGCGCGTTCATAGACATCTGTGGGATGTTTCTCCCCTTTGGTAAATTCCTACCTTGCGGTCTTGCAGACCTCTGTGTGATTTTTCTCCCCTTTGTTAAATAATTCCGACATAGATGTTGTGTGTGATACGGTGCCAAGTAGTTTAGGGCTTTATATACCATCAAACATAGCTTATAGTCCACCCTTTCCGGGCTTTAAGCCAATGTAGCTCTTTGAGGAGTGGGGTAATATAGCGTGTTGTATCATTGTCAATAATTATTGCTGCATCATTAAAAAAGCCTCTGCAGTCTGTGAAACTGATGTGAGAGTTTGAAGTGTAGAAATTGATTAATTTCGTTTTGCGGACGATGTATCAAGGCAAGAGTTGATTAATGTTTTTAATGAAGAGTGTACACAAGCAGGGATGAAGATAAGCGCCACAAAAAAAGACCAGGGAGAATGCAGACCTGTATCCAAGGGCGCAGCTAAAGCAAGCCGTCACGTTCAAATACTCCGGCCTGCAATTCTGTAGCGACGGGAGATAGAGAGATGAGATAGATATACGACGGGGCTGCTAGTGGGGTTGTACGTTCCTCTTATAGTCAAATGAAATCTAGACGGTGAAATGAGGGTGGAACGGAGAAATCGGCAACGATCCTTCGACAAGGCTCGGCAATTTTCGACAAATCTCGAAATGACCCGAACGTAAAGGGCGTTTCTCGCAGTAACACTCCACACTAACACATGTCAATTTTTGCAAAACGACAATTTGAAAAATATATTTAAAAATGATTTAAAGCCGAATTGGATTATACGATATAGCCCAGAAAAAACTTCGGGGGAGTATTCTTCATTCAATTTAGATTAGAAAATATAAAATACATTTTGGGTGAAATGTCGATAGTTTCGGAGATAAGCGACATCAAAGTTTGCATTTTGGTCAAAACCAAATTGATCGTTTTTAAAACTGTATACACGTGCACTTTGGTATAATATAGTAATCAGATTAAATTCATATAAAGATAATGAAATCAAAAATCGAGGCTGCGGAAATGGGTTATCTTAGAAGAACAGAAGGAGCAACATTAATAGAATAAATGAGAAGCACCGAGATATTGGAGATCTCGGCGAAAAATCGCCAGACGATCGCCTTAAGGTGATTTGAACACATCTTGCGCATGTCAGAAGAATGACTAGATGCGAGATATATCTTCCTGGTAACTCCAGAGGGAAAGCGGCCGCTAGGCAGCCTCCGAGTAAGCCGGGATAAACACTAAATCACTATAAGAAGATAGTCTTGAATAGTCGGCAAGTAGGTACTGAATCGCCTCGGGCTTCCGATTTTCCTTGAATTATGGGACGAAAATAAATGGATGAATAACATTTTATTAAATTAAAGTAAATCATAGAAATCTCACAGAGAAAAAACTGTTTATATGTAACGTGAATGGAAGTCTTTTTATAGGATGGCTTTTTAAACATTTTTAAGTCTTGAAATAAAACAGATATTTTATACGAAGGGTTTGGATGTACGATTCTCAATGTTTCGCTAGTCATATCACAGTGATTCAGCGGTTAAAATACCTGTTTATTCTTGCATAATTCAATCCCCTAGTAAAAAAATGAAGATGAACACTCGCAAAACAAAATCGTTAATAGCATCAAAAACATCAATTCCAACGCCAAAAATTATCTGAAAATTGAAATTAATTAATTGACTAATTGAAATTCTCTTTCGAGGGCATTCTGATTGGAAATTTTAAAATGGTTTTTATAATACTCTTTTGAGATATATTTAAATGTTACGTTTAGCATATAAATAGCTTTGTTTCTGTGGGACTACTATAATTATTATTTATTAATCAATTAGTGATTATTATAGATATCTCACAGATACGAAACTGTATTAATTATGGGAAAGTAGGTATAGAAGTCATTTGGGTGTAACAGGACTTATGACCTGTCTTTTGGTTGGCTTAAGTGATCACTTTACACAATTGTAACATTCGCCATTTCCACCCATGATAGAATATACCATGCTTATTCATTTTTTGGAAGTTGTATATATGTTCAAATTGCGTGAAGCTTTCATATATGAGTTGTAAGCGCCTTTTCCATGCGGCCTGTACAAAGCCATTTTCATTCCCCTAAATCCCCACAGATGTCGCTAATGAGAAAATCTACAATTAATTTACGGAATTTTGGGAGCAATATACTTTTATTATGTGTAATGAAATTCATCCGAATACTTGCATTACACTAGGATACGCCAGGAAATATTATTTCCAATTTTTGTTAAATTCCTTTTTTTGACCAGTATTTACAATTCAGAATATTTTGAGTTTGTTCAAATCTTTCAGAACAGTGCTGGATTTATGTCACAGAGACATTATTAATCTGTGACATAAATCCAGCACTGTTCTGAAAGATTTGAACAAACTCAAAATATTCTGTATTATTTATTACTTTCGAAACTCGATTAATTCGACCGCAAGCTGCGATATTCTAACCACCCTGTAAATCTTCTACAATGTACAGTTTGTTTGTTGAACTGGATGCTTGTGGTCAGTCATACAATGTCAAGGTGTCATTTTGTTTATGATAACAAACTATTCCAGTGCAGGGGATTGCAGAATATAAGCTGACAACACCGACCGCAAGATAAGCGCAGTAGTGTTTTTTTAATATCAGACTGATACTTTGGCCACATCATATTTTCTAAAATCTGGACTGCTACAGGGTTGGCAGAAAATCTAATTAATTCGTTTTCACATTTGATACAAAAATATAATTTAAGTTTATATCTTTTGATGTATGTAAAGAATTCAAAAAGATAATATAATTTTCATGAATTAATTAATTTTGATATTTTAAATATTCTTTCAGACTATAAAAGTTGCATCCGAATGACATATTTTTTTACAAAATACGAAGGTTGAAGTAGTCCTTTACAACAATATTATAGGAGTATATTCCCAATAAATAAATAAATAGAGATACAGTAAAATCCCGTTAGTTCGAATCCTGTTAATTCTAAATTCTTCATTACTCGAAATTTTTAAAACCCACAAATCCCTAAATGTTACTTTCATAGTAGAATAACTACGATAATTCGAAAACCCCGATAATTCGTAATTAAAATAATTTTAAGCCCCGTGCTCCATAAATCAATACATTTTAGTTCACATAAATCGATTTTTTTTAATTTCACGATATTGAAAAAATATAAATAGATAAGTGACAACAAATATGTTGGGTACTTTAGCAACATAAATGTTGCGATTTTTTGAATTAGCAAAGTAAATTTTGCGATTTCAAAATTGTAAAATGTCGTTTTTCAATAAATTAATGAGTTTTATCATTACTTTTACGATTTTTGGCGAGTTTCGTAATCACATTGCGATTTTTTTTGGACTTTCGAATTAACGGGGTTCCGCGTAATTCGAAATTTCATTTTTTTGGGTCTCTTGAATTTCGAATTCACGGGGTTCTTATCTCTAAATTAAATATAATTTTTATATACAGTTCCAGCGATTTTTGGAAATTTTCGCAAACGTAAAAAGTACTTCCCCAAAATTTCATATCGAGACTTATGCTATCAGTAATAGGTACTCCGATTTACATAATTAATAATAATAATGAAAATATATATATTATATTTTTATTTTTATTATTATTTCGTAAGTATTATGTATATTTAAATTAAATTTTATCTTAAGCCGTTCATCATGTTTTGTAATATATTTTAACTTGCAATAAATTTTCATAATGTCTTAAAAATACTCATGTAAAAATATACTTTCTAAATGTAAAATTTTAAAAATAAATTCAGAGACTACTAACAAAGATTTTATTTTATTAAAAAATACTTACCTCTTAATGTGGGTGTAGTGTATATTTATTTTGGAGTACAGCTGTACAATCGTAATAAAACATATTCTGCGTGCATAAAAATATTTTGTAAACGGTCATTTCTACGACACTGAAAACGAATTTTACCGACGCGGCCTGTCAATTAATGCTTATATTTTCTTAATTATTGTAAATAATGTTCAGTTTATTACTTTTATTTAAGAACAAGGGTTCTATCTAAGTTATTGTCTTAAAAAATTGTAGTCAGGCATATATATTCTGATATAAATGAAAAATAAAATCCCACATTTTCGAAAACAAACGCCGAAATGTGCATTTGCAGTGAATATGCCGCAAGTGTCTTAATTTCGAAAAAGACGGATTAACACCGATTAAAAATTTAAACTCAATTGTTAAACAACATTCGTTATTATTTTCGGATTGAAAATAAAAGATTTTTATCTTCACTAAAACGTAAGATGATAAACTACTTAATGTTGCCACCGCACTCCACTGCTTTACCGGAGGAATGACACTTCATGTTGCCTTAAATTAGTGGCATTTCGGCTGACCGCTGTCATTAGTCGAGCGATAACCGCGCGGCAGGTTGCTAGTTGCTGCCCACGGGTAACGAACACATAGAGCAGGGTGCTTTACGTAATATTTTACGAAAAAAAATCGAATTATCTAAAAAAGATGGTTCATTGCTGAATTTTTCAATTAAGTGTCAGTTAAGATAATAAGTGCTCTTTTGGATTTTTCGGAGAATAATGTGAGTTTTTTTTCATAACTTTTATTTTACGTAGCGGTGTCTATAAATGCATTGTATATTCGTTTTTATTTGTTTACTACTTTTGTAACTTGCATCTTGTACGTGATTGTATTCATGAAAATTGCATTGTAGTGAAAAAAATCTTGGAACGAACATTGACGACAGTAATTATTTTAACAAACTAATAATAATAAATGTTAATAGATTCTCTTTTGTTGTAAATATTTTTCTTTTTGTATTGATTACTTTGTAAAGTCGCGTAATAGTTTAGTAATAGTCATGAAATAGATGGAAATTGTAATGATTTTTTAATGTACGTAATATGCACTTGTGATCATTTGATATTTAGATACTATGATTTTTAATAGTTTCCAATCATAAAATATATGAATATTTTAGTGTTTTTTTAATAAACATATGCATACACCAGGGGCGTGCAGTGAGAACAAGAAGCATGACTTTTATTTAAACATAATATATTTGGGAAAAAATCAAAACTAAATATCTATCTGGCAGAATATTACGAAATATTAAAATCTGAATATTATGTTGATTATTGTGATAGAAATATTACGAGATATATCTCTTATTTCGGTTTCTTTTCAAAATATATGCTTAGGAAAAGTCATGCTTCTTGTTCTCACTACACGCCTCCGGAATGCACTTGTGATCATTTTGAATTTAGACACTATGATTTTTTTGTATATATTTGATGAGTAATTATGAGAAAAGATTTATTAAGAAATGATTAACTCAAATGAATAATTTTTATTTCAATTAGTTGACTCCGTAATATAGAAAAGTTAATTTTTATTCTTGACCTTTATCATGAAAAATGTATATTAAAGTGGTTCTCATATTGGAAGTGTGTTTTTTATAATTTTTCCTTTTATACTTTTTAAATATCAACGCTCATTATTCCGTATTACAGATCTATCGAAAAATTAGTTACCGGAAGGGTTTAATCTTTAGAAAACCTATGTTAAATTTAACAATACTATATATATATATATAATATATATTAAATTCAAAACACTATGAGTTTCATGCACCAATTACTTTACACTGTATGTATCATATTTAATGAAGCTGGCCCTAGAAATATTATGTCTTAATACTCACCATCTAAGTAAATAAATTATCTAAGAAACAAAAGAAAAGTTTATATATACCACTTCATATACGTTAGTTTATGCAGCAGTAATACAATTCGTAGCAATTTAGAAATTATACAATTTTCCTAAACTGCGATTAAATATTTTATTTGAATAGTAATAATATATTAATAAACAAAGGATATTTTGCAATTGAATTATATTAATTAATTTTAAGTAATTCAAGTTGAAAGAATTCAAGGATGTTTCATAAATTAAGCAATACAAGATTTAACGTAAAAAGGATTATAGATTAAGGCTGATAGAGGTTGTTCGTTCGAGGTCTAGGGATGGTTGATATAAGGTCAAATTTTAAAAGCTGATAAAAGAGGATGAAGTCGAGTTTAACAATATTAAGAATGCGATATTTTTAATCGATTTTAATTTTAAGAATGCGAGATTTTTAATAGATTTTAATTTTCAGAATATTTTTCATGAACATGACATGTAATATATTTTTAATTATTGATTTTAATTTTGCCTGTAAAGGCTGCAAAAATGTAAATTAATATAAAGTAGAAGCATTTTTAAAAAATAATAAAAAATCTTTCTCCACCCAACAGTGAATAATATATAATAATAATAATGTGACACTGAACAATACGGTACCCAAGAAGGATTGGATGAGGAGTTTTAGTGATATGGCCTTCCACAATCCAAAATTAGGCATGTTCTGAATGAACAGTTTAACATACATATTAATGACGTCTGTGATTGCGCACACCTTTAATCAATTCTCAGTAGTGTGGCTAATGAAAAATAGGAAATTAATTAATATTTTATTAATTATAAAAATAATATTTTATTAATTTTCTAGACACGAATTTAATCGGACACCGTACTTTATAATTCACACTAAATTTTACAATATTCAATTGAAAATCTTTTGCTTCTGATTCACTGATTTGTATCGCTCTCATTACTATGGAACACTTCTCACACGTCGGTGGGTACTTAATTACTTGTTAGAATCCGCACTGAAAACACCCGTTAAATTTATTGTCGCTTGGTAATACTAAATACCGTTTTAGCTGACTTTATCCGTGTTTACGCCGAAACGTGGGGCGCGCGTGCTTGTCGTCGCTTTTATACGTAAATGTTGATTCGCGAATGTTCGACCTGTTTCTCCATATTTCTAGAAGTTATGGTTTCTTCGAGAATAGTTTAGTTGATTCTTGATTTATGTGGAATGTTCGAGAGACTTACATAATGCGTAGTTACCATTACATACGTTGTTTTTAGATTCTCGTGACAGTGTTATAAAAACAGTTCACTAGTCGAATGAATTTCTTATTTGGAACATGTTATTTGAATATTTGTTTATTTTTAATTTATTATTTTGAACTTGTTATTTTTGCAACACACAATTTCATAAAACATAAACGTTATCATGAGATCCTAGATCGAGAAAAACTACACATAATCGAGTAATTTCGCGGATGCGCATTGGTCTGGAATTTTTTTTGAACAACTAGAAATCGATCGAACATACGAGAATGTACGAGAAGATTCCAGAAAATAACATTGTCGAAATAGTTTAGTTATTTATAAATTCTTCTTTCGACTTTCGTGACTGTATTATACTATCCCATGTTTGTGATGTCACAATGGTCACGTTATGGCTTAAAAATAATGTATAATATAAAAAATAATTACTTTTTATCACAATCCTGTGAGAGACTCAATGCACTAACTTACCTCTCATTTGAAGTATTACTTATTGTGTTAGTTTAGCCTTTGAATTTTAAATTACCCAGTAGATATACTGGAGAACTACAGATTTAAAAAAGTATACATGTAATTTATTTGTAATCAAAATATATAAGTAATGTACAAATTTCAATGAGTGCATGACAGGAAATGAGCATGATGAAAATCATTGTTATTGTGATGATTGTCATTTTTATGTATATGTTGTAAAAACGCGACCTGAAAATGTGTTTTTATTGTATTTTTATTTTCCGATGAAACGTGAGCAATGATTGTACAGGTGGTGTTACAAAACAATACCTATTATTTGGCGCATAAACTGTGGTATTCGTATCATCGGTGTACAAACATAAGACGTAGTAACTCGTAACAAGATGAAGGAATGTATTGGGAAATTACACGATTCAATGGTTATCGATTTATTGGGTCGTTAAAGCAAACAATTTACAATATAAAAGAGTTAAGGTTGTTATTACGGTCGTTAGACATATATAACTGTAACGCCCCCTACCTCCGGGGGTAAAGGTCGTTCTCCTGATGACGTTGAATAAGAATTCAACGAAACGTAGAGAATCGTTTCTCGGAAAAACATACGGTTCGTATAAAATATCCGCAACCAGTTACAGTTAAATAAATTTACAATATTGTATAAAGAAGAACATCCAAATGTAGTAGATACATTTTTTAGTGTAGGTACTTTGTACTTTAAGAATGTAGACAAATTATTTTCATTCAACTTAAAGGCTAGATTTGAGATAGAAATACATTATTCAGGATTCGTGGTGCTTTATAAGTTTGATCCGCGTAGGGCCTTTTTTATTTATTAAAATTCTCACCTCACCTGTGGAATTACGCTTTACAAGGATCATATGAGTAGAACCTAAATAAAAAAAAAATCTTAAGACGAAATAATACGCGACCATTTGCGAAAATGGGTGAAATACAGGTATTTATACAGGCAGGCAAATAAAACAATAAAATAATATTGAAAATAAAAAACCCAACCAAAAATGATGCAATTAAGATTGCTGATAATGTATCACAGTTTTCGAAGTCTATGAAATAAATCAATTCTCAACTGGATTTATTTTATGGAAAAATATGAATTTCTAGAAACATTTTGCTTAATTAACTCCAAAATTCTTCAAACAATTCTTAAATAATTGCCATCAATGATAGAAGCAGGCCTTCTTTTTTTTTACACTATAAAACTATTTCTATAAAGTAGTAGTATATAAATTCTCCTAGGTTCATATTTCATAACTAAGAAACTCACATACGCCTTTTTTGAGTTAGTTCCTTATTACTAACGCTGCTTAAGAAAGGAACTGCGCACAAAACATGAAATTAAAAACAAAATTTAATTAGATATTTAATGAATTTAATTATCATAATTTATTTACAGTTCGTCTATAAGATTGTTTTTGGTTTTATTAGATATATTATAAGCGTTTTAACCTATAATTATCATCATATTTGCCTCATCTAATAATTTCATATTTCATTAATATTTTTGGCAAAGGGCGACTGATTTCTAATAATTTTTTGTATCAGTAATAGTAGTTTGTGTTGGTGGAATGTTATTGCAGTATGTTTAAGGGTTTGTTTTTCCATCTTGCATCCATCCATGCTGGTTTCATAAATTCTTAGCTAATACATCCGTGTCTATTAGTATAACATTTAAGAATATAACTATTAATATGAGTGTATCATAATATTATGAAGTACTTTATTTACTTCATAATATTATGAAGTAAACAAAGTTGATCCATTTTAAATATTTTTCTTTCCTCTTTAGACGGTAAAATATTTTTTATCATCAACGTTAATAGAGTTATAGTAAGATTTATTAATACCTTAATCAAAAGATATGATCCAAGTCCCGACTATAACATTTGAGTAATGGAGTAAATAAATTGCACATTTTTTTATCTTTATGAATCCTCTTAAAGCAGTAAAATATTTTTAATCTCCATCGTCGATAAGTCGAGAAGTTAGGTTAATCAGAAGATTTGATCTAAGACCCGATCAAGTTGTTTGTACATATTGTAAAAGTATAACAATTGTTTTGTTATCTAACAGATATTTCCTAATTTCAAGAACAACAAATAATATCGGTTACAAACAATGTTTCAAGCGTTGACGATTCGTTGCAGCAAATATTTTCATAGCTCCGACCGCACGGAAAGTTCTGCAGTTGCTTTGAAGTGCTGTTTTTCTACTAAACCGCAATGAATGTCATATTGAAAAAGAGTAATCAGAAATGATTATTACAATGTTGTGATGTAGTATGGCAGCGATGACATTATCTTGTTTGTAAATAGCTATGAATGAGTAAGATCTTTCAGCATGATAAGATTAACTTTACATACGTAGGCATATTTTAAAATAAGGTACATTTTAGATAATTGTAAAACGAATAACTAGCAAAACCGTAATAACACTTGAGACTTTTTTGGCGCGACTACGTTCGACTTTTGTAGTCCACCGTGTAAACAAAAGCATCATTCAATTTACGTATGTTGTGTCTCAAAAGCCAGTCCATCTACCAATGGCGTTCCGTTAGTCAGTACGGTAAATTTAAATCTCCCCAGCAACTAATTGAAAAAAAAACTGATTTTGTAATTGAATACCTCCTGTCGGTTTAACTTTTCAGAATAAATATTTATAATTATCTGTGGTTCCAGGTCACGGTTTGTGTTTTTGTCTATTTCTTTCCTATACTTTTATCTCTAGATCAAAATCTCAGCACGTGTAGGTACACGGTATTGAGATTTATCTAAGTGACCTAAGAGACGTGATGAGAAAATAATGTTTTTTTTTCCAGCATCCATAAAAAACAATTTGGTTATGATTAAATATTTTAATTGAAACCTTCCGTAAAGTAATTTATGGTTGACAAAATTTAATCTTTTTGACCTAACCAGATCTAATTTTCATATTATCACTCAACTTGCACAAACGAGTCGTTGAGTATCAAAATACACCCAACCACCATTTTTGTTTTTTAGATTTGAATCTCAATATATTCTCTAAGCTCATTTCTACGTCTTAAATACTAGACAACTATAATATTAAGTAATAATCTTAAGTTATTGCTTTATTATCATATTAAAAAACAGCCTATTCAAGTTATTAAGAAGATGTGAAACGTTCTCCTTTGATAAAAAAAAATAGTTTACGGAGCTAGGTAGGTTTTGATTATTAATTATTCAAATTTTAACAAATTTAAATAACCTTACTATCACAAACTAATTTTATATGTGCTTACCTAAAATAATCTTACACAACATCGATAATGTCTACATAAAATATTATAAAAATGACTTACGGTAACCAAAGCAAATCTGGCCAATACTGACTTATTCTTCTTATAACTTTATCTAACCGTTTTTAATAATTTTTCACATTGTGTAACGATATATTTCAAATTATACCCGGTAACAAAATTACAAAATTGATTGATCTCTATTATTTTTTTACCGTAGAGTAAATTTCGAAAAATAAATTTTTGTTGCAAAAATGTAATTAATACTCAAAACATCATCTATTACGTTCCCTCTTGTGCGCTTAGTAACCACGCCCCTACACCCCATCTCACGTCATACTTTAGTCTTATGTTTAGTATTAGTAATATTACGGAAGATGACGCATCAGCATTGCAGTAATAGTGAAAATAAACTGTGTTACAATTTATTATTACTTTTAAACTTTTTTATAATTTATTAGATGTTATTTAATAGCGCCACTTATTTTATGCTCGTATTTTAGGTTCACATTTGACGGGACAATATTGGCAAGTTATTCGACGACGCTGTACATCAGTGAACGCACCCTCGATAATATTATGATGTTCACGAAACCGGTTTCTGTTACGAAATTTCTGCGGACGATACCTCACTCGTACTTAACAATTACTGTAGTCTTTTAGCAAACAAAATACCGACTCTCGGAGACTCTGCGAAAAACCCAAGTTCGTGATATAATGCAGTCCACTCCAATTGGCGGCCCGCGAGTCACATTTGGCCCGCGAGAGATATTATTAATAATAATCAAAAGGCTTCCCAGACTGTCATCGTAGTTTATATTTACACAGATAATCTATATGCAAATATTTATAATAATATACAGGTGTAACAAAGTTAGTCCATAATACTTATGAAATATATCCGTGAAATATATACGAGTCGAAAATGTTCAGTCACATATGTTATAATTTTAAAAGTTATGAAGCTAAACGACTTCGAAGTTGTTATTTTTTTCAATATTTTCTGCGAGACGTTAGACTATCATTACAGTAACTAATATAAAATATTACGAATTCATTCGCTTTAAGACAAATCAAAACAAATGATTAAAACTTTATAGATTTTTTTTTGATATATCTATCTTTTTATTTGACTTGTACTAAAGCAGTTGACTTTTTCAAAGTCGATATGGGTTATCTTCGTGAAAATCCAACGTTTTAATAAAGATAAGATAGAAATATTGAAAAAAAAATTAACTTTGAAGTTGCTTATCTCCAGAACTATTGATATTAGGATATTGTTGCTTGAACATTTTCTACTAAAAGATTAAGCAGGAATTTACCTGTAAAGAATTGTGGACTGGTTTTGTTACATCCTCTATGTATGAAAAGAATACAACGCAACGTGGCACTATCCACCTTTGTGAAAAAACAAGATCACCTCCATTTATGAAAAGTAGTAAAATAATAGAAAATAGACACGCCACCTAAGGTAATGTATCAGTTTTCTTTCAAATTTTTCTAAGTGTGACTTGTATTTAAACACAAGTTACATATCACAATATATTACAGAAATGTCTTTGTTTTTTCACAAAGATAGATAATACCACTTTACATTGTATTCTTTACATACAAACCTACAGGATGTAACGAAGCTAGACCACAGGCTTTAAAGCCTGTCCAAAGATCTATGCTAATGTGGTATAAAAAGAACGGTTTTTGTGAAGAAATGTAATTTTTTTAATAATTACCTAACTATAAATAGTATAGAAGCATTACAGCGTACGAGTTTTCAAATTTTGGATAAATAAAATGATCTTGCTCTGGTTACTTGAAAAAATAGTCTTCCGAAATAAAAGAGCACATATCCGATTAATCGTATATTTTAAAGAAAATTGTTCGTGTACTCCAATGCAAGTGAAGCAATTATCAAATTAAAATTTTCCTACCTATGGCATACAAAAGGTTATTGGAATATTATACATAAGATTAGAAGATTTAGTTAAAATTTAATAGAGCGAGGTAAAGGGTCTTTGGCTTGCGCAGGCTTTAATTACTATTTTCCTCAGGGTAACAGAGTGCAAATAAACAAAATTTAGAATACACCGAGAGAGGGGAGAGTGCTTGTGTTTCACTCAGGATCTAAGGGAGACACTGTGCAAAATTTGGAAGTTCTAGATTGTTGTTGCACTCAATTTAAGAAAACACTCAAAACGAACAGACATTCAATTGTATATACATATATATTAATAAATAAGTATCTACTATATCTATACATATACATATAGATAAGTGAATATTTTTTATACTTTTGTGCAATTCAAACGTGCCAGTAGTCCGTACATGTAATTAATAATTATCAACAATAACTCATTAAACGTGCGGATTCTGTAAATGCTGCAGTAAAAATGAATAGTTGAATATCATAACCTACCTAACGCCAAAATGTATTTTTGGTGCATCAAAGAAAACTCCTCTTCGTCTTGTTTATAACTTGAATAAGTTGAAATAAAAAGTAATGGAATAATGAATTAAAAATAAAACATTCAAGTAACATAACGTAAATGAAATTTGTGTGTTTCGTGAGTTATTTCAATGTCTAAAACGGACTTAAGTACATTTTGAAACCAGACAATGGATTTAGATTGCTTTTGAAATTTAAATATATGGTTTTAGATTTGATTATTATTATCAGGGGTGTAGTAAAACAAAGTTCTCAGCGCGCGATGTTCAAGTTTGATAAGTGTGTGGATACTTGAAGGTCGGAAATATGAAGGAGTTCAGCCTCGATGCGCGTGGAAGTGTGCCATCATTCGTATGCACGGGAGGACTAAACCCACGGTGAAGAATTCGCTTTTGCACGTAAGCGAAGCTAGTTATTTGATAGGTGCGAGGTACTATAATTATGAATGATTAACGAGCTGCAGATAGGAAATCTACATCCTGAATCAAAGAATTGTGTTGAAAATTAAATCGGTTAGTCAGAAAACAACAGTAATGCAGTGATGTAAAAGATTAAATAGTCACGATATTTTCTGAGTATGTATTTTCAAATTTTTTCAAGAACACTGTCACTGGATTTTTGCCCCCATAATAGATCGTCATCAATTGAGATATATTATAAAGATGAAGTCGTATGTAGGGTATAAAACAATGGCAGGAATATCCAAAAAATAAAAATAAATGTTTTGAATGCACTCATCATAATTTAGAATGTTCTGAATCATAGATTTGTTTATATCTATCCTTTTCAAAATCATATTTTCTATAAATTTTAAAACTTTCCTATAAATATTTCCTATAAAATTTCAAATTCAATACATTCTAAATTAATAATCCTCGATTAAAGCATTATACATATTATATAATATATATATATATATATATATATCTAGATATAAACCAATTTTTATCGACAAATCTCTGTGACGACAGATCAAAATCTCATCCATTTATACGCACTGTACGACGTTGTATCTTTCAGAATATAATGGTAGTAGTATTTGAATCGGTGACACACTAAATGTTATTTGAAATTTATATCTGAATATGTCGATGATTGGTAAATGATTTTTGACGATTCGACGGGTAGACCTCTTTCCATTTATGAAAGACAATCGAATTAGCGTGTGTAAGCCGTACGTACGAGGCACATTAGTTGTCTTGGCGAATGACGAAACAATGTGCGTCGTATGCACGGCTTACACACACTTATTCGATTGTCTTTCATAAATGGAAAGACGTCTAACCAACGGTATTAGCAAAAGTTATACTTCAGTTACCAATCATCGATACAATCAGATACTAATTTCAAATAACTGTATCATGTGTAACCGGTTAAAATATGGGTTTAACCATTACTAGGATGTAAATGTAATGATACTATATGCACTGGGACGTTGTTATTGATGAAGCATGTGAAAATTGACTAATCAAATAAATTTACTTTTCTTCACTCGGTTTCATTACTTATTACATTAATTAATTAGTTTTTTAAATTGACGGCGTTTTCAGAAGTTGTCCTTGTTATGATCTCTTATCCGTACTTTTACCTGTTCTGGATTTCTTGATTGTGATAATGCAACACAGAGCTGGCCATGGGAAAAAACCCTGGTCTGCAGGTTAATGCCTTGTACTCAAATGTTTATCCTTGAGATTTGTTGATGGTGATGATATATGCAGGGATAAATATTCGTGTATACTTTATTCTACGAATAAAGAATAAATATTAGAAAAATATATACAGAATGTAACAGAGATAGTGCATAATACTTTCTGCCTTGATTACTATAACCTTGCAAAAAATTGTATTTAAAATTTCTGCAAGGTTTTTATCATTTTATTTGACTTGCAAATGATTTTTTCAAAATCGATACAAGTTGCTGTAATGTTATTTCAACGTTTTACAAAAAAATAAGTCAGATATTGATAAAATGCAAAATTTGATATTGTATATCTTCTTAACTATTGATATTAGGTCATAGTTGCTTGAACATTTTCGAATCATAATCAAGACGAGAATCCATTTATAAAGTATTGTGGACTAGCTAGCATTTTGACAAATGACAATAAAATAAAAAACCTCCATGATTGTATTTCCTGTATCCTGTTGAAATATTTACCGTCACATCTCCCAAAAATAATTTTCTCCTTTTTCCTGCTCAAAAAACCCAGAGAATCCTTTTTACTTCTTTTACACACAATTCTCGGGATGACACAATGAATAAATGTGGAACAATGAACGATCGAAATGGCTTAATGTAATGCTCGTATGTGGTTGTTGTCGCACGGCTTTGCTGATATTTCATCACGTACAGTTTTAATATTTTCCGCATAATTCAATTGTCATTTTCTCCTGACATAACAGAATAAGAATGTTCTCTTTATACAAACTATTTTTATGACAAATATCCATAAGGTGTGTTACGTTGTAGCACCATGAATCTGTCTATAAATATGATTATTATTATTATTATTATTATTGATAATGGGCAGGCAGCTTAAGCTGATAGGCCCATATCACTGTCTCTCATTTGAATATCCAGCCTATTCTTAAATTGATTGACACTGGCTGCAGACACAACGCCCTCAGGCAAACTGTTCCACATATTGATCACTCTATTGCTTAATGCATGCTTTCTTGGGTTACACGAGAACCGAGACTTGTTTAACTTCAGATGATGTCCTCGAAGGCACACATTAGTGTTAAATGCAAACATATCTGTCATATTAGGAATATTGTAGTAGCCCGATAGAATCTTGAATGTCTCGATGAGGTCACCTCTTGCTCGTCGCTCCTGAAGAGTGGGCAGTTTCAATACTCTCAGCCTTTCCGCATATTCCAGGTTTTTAAGACCCAAGGGCAATTTTGTGGCTCGTCTCTGAACATTTTCCAGTAAAACTATATCTTTAACAAAATATGGATTCCAGATCTGAGAGGCATATTCGAGGAGAGGCCTCACATATGTCTTATAAATAGTTGTGAATAGTGGTACTGTCAGATGTTGGAATGATCTTCTCACTAAATACAAAATAGAGTTAGCCTTCTTAACCACACTCGCTATGTGCTCACACCATTTAAAGTCCTTGGTAATAGTAACACCCAGATCCTTCTGCGAGACCACTGACTTAATCAGGCTTTCGTTTAAGGTATACTCAATATTTGGGTTATTCTTGCCGACATGGAGAACACAACATTTGTCAACATTAAGACATATGAGCCACTGCTTTGTCCACTCCGATAATTGATTTAAGTCTCTCTGTAACACCTTATGGTCAGTAAGGGGGTTACCGAAATATTTTGTGTCATCAGCAAAGAAACTCACAGTAGACTGGACAGCAGCACGAAGATCCAAAATGTATAAAGTAAAGAGAATTGGTCCCAGCACACTCCCCTGTGGAACTCCACTTAAAACTACTTGCGGTGCAGATAGAGAGTCATCTACTCGGACAGCAAAGGAGCGCTCAGTCAAAAAGCTCTTAATCCATTGAAGTAGTGAACCACGGATTCCTAGATGTTCTAACTTAGCAATTAATCTATTAAGTGGGACTCTGTCAAAAGCCTTTTCAAAAATATACCTGCAATATAAAATAAAGTTTAATTTTAATTAGTAATTTTTAGGACGTACATTTTTGTTTATATCAAAGACAATATTTTTCAGTTAGGTTCTTTGTATAACTCTTGTATGGTGATATTTAAATCTAATAAGCTAATTTTAGAGAGTTATAATTTTTCCACTTTTTTGCAATTTTCTTCACAACACAGTTTTGTCAAAGTTTTATTTTGTTTGAATGTTTTGAATCTAAAATTACACGTATTTTTTATACCGTCTTAATTTCCCAATATCTCATTTTATAGTGTGACTTTACATATGGTTGTTCTTTTATGCTTCCACATAATATCGTACGCTTAGTTTTTGAAATATTTCATTTAAGTTTATTGAGTTAAAGCCTTTTGATACATTTTGCAATTATTTATTTATATTGTAAACCACTGTTTCCTGGTTACTATCATTATAATAACATATATCTATTATTAAAATCCATTCGTTTCAATACAACTCAAATAAAATGATAAAACCTTGTAAAAATTGAAAACAGATTTTTTACATGGTTTTATCATTTTATTTGAGTTGTTGTATTGAAAGGAATGAATTTTTCATAATCGATATAAATAACGTAATGATAGTTCATCTTTTGTTAAAAATAAGTCAGAAGTATTGAAAAAAATGCAAACTTTGATATTGCTGCATGAATTATATATATTTATTTTAACGTGTCCTAATAAATTGTTCATTTCCCTTTTCATTTCTTTCGTTTATTTTATATTCTTATCTTATTTATCTGGCACATTGATTTAATTATCTTTATTTTACTTCATTATTAATTTTTTAAAGGTTTTTAATTATTACTGTTTGCTTTTGTACTAATCATTGTTTATATATATTGTTAATGTCTCTTAAATATGTTTTATTTCTATTATTTATTTTTTAATTATTAACTTGAAAATGTATTTTATGTCAGGTGTATAAAAATCCTTTTATGCATATCTCCATAACTATTGATAGGTCATGTTTGTTTGAACATTTTCGAGGCATTATCATTATCCACCTGCAAAGCTTTTGCTACTAGCTATGAGATACCCTGTATACCGCGATAGTTGCTCGGCTAACCAAAGTCGACAGCTGACAGTTGACACAAGTAAACACGGTCGGTCGAGGAGGTACTTGCCGAGGCAGAACACATTTCGCAACTCCGGGCAGCCGGCCAGCAGTCCTTATCTATGTTGCGCAACGAATCGGATTCGGTTCGCGTTTCGCCGGCGCTTGTTGCCCGGCCGCCGAGAAACGAATATTTATTTACCTCTGGCAAAATAAAATTACCAGAAATTTATCCGCGAGGGGAATTCCAAAGCAAGAGGAATACTATTACAGATGCGAATACAACTCCGGACAACGGCAAATCAGACGCGGCCGGAATAAGAAGTCGGTTTTGATGTATTCACGGCTTAGAGTATATACAATCCATTGGATGTATATACTCTAAGATTCACGGAGACTACACTTCAAGATTGCCTCGGGGAGAGTGGCGCCCGAATCACAAAGTACGAAATGAGAAAAAGTACCAACACAGATTTATTGCTCCCTTTCTTTTAACTCGTAGCGTCTGCTTGTCTGCCGAAAAAACTTTGGATCGATTTTTAACCCTTTTCCCGTGATCCAACTGAAGCTGAAACTTTGCAGGCAGACTCGTGGCGACGATAAAAATGATCGATACAAATTTTCGTTTAAAATATTTAATTATAGTATAGTTTTGGATTTTTCGAAATTTTAACGGTTTTTTCAAATTGGAAACCATACAAATGAGAAAGGTGCCCGACGCGTGGAGAAGGCGCGAAACCTGTTTCAGCTAGTCTGACTCGAGCCATGGATCCGATCAGACGGTTTCGCCGATGCCGTGCCCACTATACCAATAATTACGTTTTTATAAGTTTTAAGGATAATATTTATGGAATTTTCCACAGGAACTTAAAGCAAGAGGAATATGTTGATAGAATATCACAAAACAAATGAGAAACAATACAAATGAGAAAGGGAGTATAATAAAAACTTGGTTTTTATGAATAAGTTTTTTTTAGTTTGAATTTCATAATTGAGAAGTGATTAATCGACCGTATTCCGAAAACAGCAATATTGGAATCTTAAGATTGTTATCCCAACAATAATAATAATAAAAAAATGAGATTCATCAATGTTTGTCAAATACGGAGATTTGTGTATTTCCACATATCTCTATCAAATTAAATACCTTTATTTGCGATGTCCGATGTCTGCAATGCCTTTTGAAAAGTGATTTCTGGTCTGACAGAGCTTCAAACGGATTACCGAAGTACCTATCGCAATTGTAACCTCACAATTCTCATATTTAGAATAGGCATGATGACAGATTTTGAAATAACATTCTATATTGTAGGTACGCGTCTAGGTACTATTACCGAAAAAAAACATTATTTCAGTAATTAACTAAGTTTTTACACAAATAAATGCATTTAAGCTACGTATTGCAGCAGCAAGCTGTCATTTCGTCTACGTGATGTCAAGCCTCAGTAAACATTGTGTCTATGGCAACGGTTCAAAAACACGGTGATGGGTACTGAGGCGTGATGTCATTCGCTCTGAGCGGTGTTTCAGTTAAAATGGCGGATTGCACAATTTTATACTTTTATTTTATTGAAAATCTTATTAACCTCAATGTGTATATTAAAACTGGATCACTTTTTTGGAATCCTTTCAAAATATTTTCTTCTCTAAAATCACTTATTATTTAATACTGTCATCATTCCTATAATATGAAAAAAGTAGGTACCAATGCTGTGTTTAAAGCGTATGTAGCGTGTGTTATGGCGAAAGTGTAGATCATTTTTGATCGGCCTTCGTAATAGATGCGTAATTTTTTGAAAATAGGTGCGCCATAAACAAGAGAAGCCTTAGGCCGGCGCCGTACTACGCGGGTTTTCCGCCACGTCCCTTCCAGTCGCGGAACGCGGTTCGCTTCATTTCTTTCCATACAATATGCGCTTATCAAACACAGTACGCGGATGATCGGTCGATCCATTTGCTTTGCCGATTTTACGCGACGGATAAGCGGAGTGTGGCGCTGACTTTAATGTGCTAGCAGTCACGGTGTATGTCCAACAAACTTGATATAACACATGATTACAAAACACTGACCAATAAAACAAAACAGTACGTTTTCTTTTAAGGAAATGACCTACAATGTATTTGTCAATAATCAAATTCAACCTGCGCGCTAAAAATAATTATTTTATTGTAGATTTTTTGAGTGCGCTCGTTTTTAATCTATAATCGTTTTGTAATTCGAGCGAATGACCTTTTACGAGTGTGAAAGTTGACCAAAGATGTTGTTTATGGAGAGATGCAGATTTTTTGGATTGTTGGACCACAATCTGCAGTTTGCATACATTTTGCATCTTTTTAATCTCATTTCCGCACATCATGCCACGCATTTTGATCATTTAACGGATTGGTTTTCTTTTGTGAAATGTGAGGATTATTAAATAGCACGCTTTTATATTATTTGCATTACGTTTAAAGCTCATTCAGTGCAGAATTTTGAGATATACTGTGTTTCGAGATAAAGCTCCGAGCAACATTTTGAGATGATTTTATGCACGTCTACCCCAAAAATACAATGCTCTGACAAGTCTTTCAAAATAAATCTAATTCCTTAGAAAAACCATATTATACTGCCACTAGAAGTCCATTAAAATTTTATTAATGTATTTATTAACGGCTGCAGGTAGGCTTATTACAAAATATATAAAATAATACAATAGAACTGAAGGAACCAGAAGTAGAAGCGAAAATGGACGGGCTCCTTTTTATGTGTTAAATGAAACGGATATTTTACACGAATCGTATATTTCACTGAGTAGCAAATCTCGACGTTTCGCTGAAGTCTTATCCATATCAGGTGACTTCTATCGTAGAAGAAGTAAACACTCCACAACAAAGTGCATACAATTTACGACCTTGGAAGAAATAATCAGTTCGGCCTTTACCCCTGCGGTGATAGGACGCTTTTCTGATGACGCTGGATGAGACTTCAGTGAAACGTCAAGATTTGCTTCTCAGTGAAATATATGGTTTGTATAAAATATCCCTTTCATTTAACACATAAATATATTACTTAATTCACCATATCCTGCTACTAATACCGCATCGTCTTGCGTATAGTAATACGCAAGACGATGCGGTATCAGTGGTTAACAGTGGAACTGATCTTCAGTGCCTGGTGTCCAGGATGTCCGATGTATGCGTGCAGAGTGAACTTATGATGTCAGCAAATCGAAAGTGATGGTGTTCGAGAGAGAAGAAAGAGTGACTAAGTGTTATTTAATTATAAACAACGAATGCTTATAATAAGTGAATGCGTTTGTGTATTTGGGAAGTGTGTTTAGTAGAGACGGCAAGGCTGAGAACGATATAAAAAGGAGAGTGTCTGTAGGTAACAAAATAAATGGTTCTCTGAATACAGTTATTGCCAATAAGAACTTGTCAAAGGAAGCAAGACGGTACATATTGGCATTTTAGTGCCAACTCTAATGTATTGAAGTGAAACCTGGAATTGGCAAAAAATGAATGAAAGTAGACTGAATGCGCTGGAAATGCGGTACCAAGGTGCTTGTGTGGAAAATCTTTGATCGATAGTGAGTAATGAACAAATTAGAAGTCAATGTAATGCTGGCTGTAGTGTGGTAGATAGAATAAAGAAAGGAGTGCTGAGATTGTTTGGTCATGTAGAACATATAAGCGAGGAAAGGATGGGGCCAGTGTTGAAGGCAACAGGAATAGAGGGCGACCGCGAAATACCTGGCATGATCAGATACTACAAGTATTGGAGGATGGCCTCTACAACCGTGAGCATGCATGAGAAAATGTATTAATGAAGCCGAAGCAAAAGTAGTATGCCAAGGAATATGGCATTCTATCCTCTCTGCCTATCCTTGCGGGGAAACGGCTTAATGGTTAGTTAGTTAGTTAGTTAGTTAGTTATACAATAATAATAATAATATATTTTTATTATTGTATAATTAACTAACTGATAACCACTGATAACCAGATATGGATAGTGTGATCTCCGCTATAAAAACAAATATATGTATTAATAATATTCATAAAAAAAAATTAAGAGTACCTAGTTACAAATATATCTAAACAGTTGTAAAATGCTGCAATTTATATTGGTTTTGTTATATTTTTGTGAGTTTATTTGCAAGTACGTACAATGAATTTTTAAGTAGCATAAATAATATATAAACATTCGAAAAATAAACCGCATCAATCTAACTAACTGGTGTGTCTTGGAACGTGGTTCGAATCTCCGATCACTAACTAGATCATAAGGTAACATTACTAGTTCAGCAAACTCGTTCTCAAAATATATATTTTTCTAGTACTTTTATCCAAAATTATAATACAACTAGCGATAACCCGTTAAAAACTGCGGTTCTTCTTATTAAAAGTAGTTTTTGACTTCGTTTTAAATGCTGTGGGCCCACCAATTTTTTTGTGGTAATGTGCTAAATAGTTTGCTTTGAATAAAATTGTACAATTGTAAAGTTTACTGAAAGAAAGAACAGCGCCATCTAATAGCATTAGATACAAGTGTAGCGTTAGGTCTAGAAATACGATTGAAATTATTATAGGTACTCAGCCCTAGTATATATTTATAGAATCTTTTTGGCGCTCCACGGAGAGACGGCCGTAGCAACATACGTTGAACGATCGGTTCGGGTTTGGTGGCCCGGGGTTCAAGCTGCCATCTCCGGCTATTTAATTTCGTTTTTGTAGCCGTGACGTTACACGAATTTACGGGGACAGACAGACGGACAGACAACGAAATTATTATGTATGATAGAAAACAATAGAAGGTCTTTGATTTGATTGATGCTTTCCTTATTTCAAATATCTTCTGATTAAAAAAAAACAAACTTGTTGAAATATTCTTTAATCAGGTATCAATGATAAACATATTTACACAATGCTTTAAAATTAATCACTTTACTTGTAAATAAATATAATTGTTTTTTTTTTACTTACAATTAGATCGTATCAATTAAAAAAGTTTTACGAAATTCTAATTGTCAATAATCAGAACAACATGAAACAAAAAATAATAATCAAATATAAACCAGAACTTTCACTTTTCTACGTTTGCAACATTTTCATTGCGAACGGACTAAACTATTTCCCGTGTTGAAAATGATGTGTGCATGTGAACCGTCAAAATATTTTCCGGTCTTATAAGTTCTTCGGCGGATGCAGTAGTGGCCTCACTGCTTCTGTATGGGAAGCAGGGCCGGCCCAGTGCTTGGGCGCGGGGAATTCTTAATTATTTTGATTTAATTTCAACATTAGAATAATTGAAATGCATACACATAATACGCGTCACACAGACCACCAAAATATATATATACGGATTAAATTAAATTTTTTGTTACGCGATCTGTTTTCACGGCTGGTTCCTATACGTTTGTCTAGTTAAAAAAAATACAAACAATTATGAAAAGGTAAAACTAAATAATCTTAAGAAGTACGAGTATAACTTACTTACTTACCATCACGCCGTTTCCCCGTGGGGGTAGGCAGAGAGGATAGAGCGCCACACTCTTCTGTCCTGACATACAAATCTCGCCTCATCCACATTCATACATCTTCGCATGCAAGCTCGCCTGTACTTGAGGCTTCTAATGGGACCATCTCACAGTATCTGGTTGATTTGGTCGTACCACGTCTTCCGCGGTCGCCCTCTCTTTCTTGCACCATCAACACTTGCATTATATATCTTTCTTACCATTCTTTCCTCATTCATTCGCTCAACATGCCCGAACCATCTGAGCGACCCTTTTTTAATTATATTTATTATGCTGAGATTAGCTTTACATTCATTACTAATATCTTCTTTCTTTACTCTATCATAAATGGATTTGCCACACATACGTCTAAGGGATCTCATCTCCACTGCATTCAGTCAACTTTCGTTTCTTCTTCTGCCAGCTCCAGGCTTCACTTCCATACATCATGAGTATAATGTCTTAATAAATACTCTTTTATTAAAAAAAGTCTGTTATAAAAAATACATTTTTTTACTACTTTATTTTGAATGTGTCTAAATATCCCATATGGAAGGGGTTTAGTTCATCTATGTACAATTTTATACACTATGGTTTCACATCAATATTCTTATCTCTTTCGCAGTAAGCTAAATGCTTGCGCTATGAATATAAGACTAATTTACCTACTGGTTTTCTGGAACGATGCTCAAACTCCCGACCACTCTAGATTGCTAATCGAATGTCTTGCCACTAGCCCAAGAAACACACCTGGGAAATTCATTTTTCAATTCAATTCAATTCAATTTATTTCACGATAATATGTACATGACAAACAAAATGTTTAAGGCATACATATTAGAAAGTATATATCAAAAATGAAAATATTTAATAAATTAAGAATAACATAAAATCTGGTCAAAGGTGTAGGAGAATCCCGCTTCGGAAAACCCCTTCAGACACATGGAATATATCAATACCCAAAGCAATTTTGTTCAGCATAGCTGTGGCTCTTCCAACAGGCATAACCATCGGCAGGTTGGTCCTGTATATTGGAATGTGAAACAATCTATGCTGACGATGTCTAGTGTAATTATCAGGAACATACAAACCAATGCTCTGCATAATTTCAGGATTATCGATCATACCGCGCAACAATCGATAAAAGTGTGTAATCAAATACACATTCCTTCTAGTCTCTAAACTATTGTAGCCAAGCATACCCTGGAGAAACTCGGTTGGGTAAAGCCAAGGATAATGCCCGTACTCTCTCATGTAGAGATATCTCAGAAACTTCTTTTGGACTTTCTCCACCATAAGAGAGTACTTGCCCTCATGTGGCCCCCAGATCATCGAGCCACTCTCGAGTCTACTCCGCACCAAGGAGTTGTACTCACATTCATACTCACATTAGGAAATTTATACGCGGCCGAGAAATGCCAGAATATTTTCAAGGTTAAATATATACTCGTATGTACATATAAATACTTACTTAATTAACAAAATATGGTCATAAATGGATGTAGGCAATATATTTATCAACTGATTTCAGCCTCATTTTCCTCTTAAAGCACCGTCTACTCATGAATGCATTTGTGGTATTAGGTGTGCATTAATTACTGCAATACTATTTATACTTGCCATTCTAAATTTCAGCTAGAGAGATAATAATCTATTCTGAATGCAGAAACACAGATAATATATGTAACGTCAGAATTGTCGCACTTAATAATTTTTTGCGTAAACTATATTGGCTTCGTTTTCCTTAAAGAATGTTATTGTTACATTACTGTAAAAACCCATTACATGACGCATATGTATCTTAGATAGCTCTGCATCTCGGAAAACTTAAATGGTGGACCCCAGACTCTGTTAGTTTAGTGAAAAATTTGGGCATTTCCGGGAAAAGCGTGGAATATTCTACTCCCGTACTACAGAAAAGTGAATTGAAATCAGAAATATTATTGAAAAAAATACTGTAGACCTGCTCTTACGAAAAATTTTATCCATAAGTTCGCTAATTTTTTTTTAAATACGAGTTAGGATTAAATAGTTGTTGTGTATATGGTGCCCTTTATATGAAATTATCAAGAAAATGGCGAAAACTCGAAACGGCATGTAAACGGGACGACGCCATTGCGGAAGACAGTTCTGCGAATTAACAGAAACGATGGGTACTAGCAAAAGCGGCGATTACAACAAATTATTAGCGACCAGCGAAATAGATTACGAGGGTACCTACCTATCTGCCGGGCGTTGGTAATTAATAACTGCTGTCACAGATGCCAATATTCTAGAAGACGAGTGTCCAGACAAGTGGAAGATTCTCGAGTGAACGTGAAATGGATGTGAAATTAGTCCGAATTGCGTAGTAGGTATTGTTCCAGTTAAGTTCGAGCTCTTTCGTGATTAAACTGTCTCCCGCTGCCGCGAACCCCTGACAAAATATAATTATTTTTATAAAAGATGAATGTATTCGCATCAGTGTATCGCAAATCACACCAATTCGCCACCATAAGTAGAAGTAGTTATGCAGAAAGCATCCAACCCAAAAAAATGGAACTGAGAAAATGGCTTCTAAAAATTTTAACTGACGAAAACGAAAATGAAAAAATACGTCGATGTTTAATTCATTATTTCATATTTATTATTTAGGCCTCGTTCTAGAGATGTTTTTTTAAGTTTTTTAAAATAATTATTCTTATAATTAAATAATTATAAGAAAAACCTTTATTTACGAAGATATGAAGTGTTTTACAGGTTCTTTCTACAAAATGTCTAAATGTGAAATGTGCAGAAAACGTTAAACCTCCTTAGAAGTTTTCTACAAAATTATTATCGTTTAGTAACAGTAGAATTTTAAAGTTGCATAATGCGTCCAGACCACATGGATGTACCAATAAATTTATTTTCCAAGGATTTGTAAATTTTTAAAACGCAGAAAATAGTCAAACCACTTTTTTTAGTTTAAGAGCTAATTTAACGGTGATGGCCATGATGTGGGTAAGAAAAATATAGAATTTCTAAAAACTATATCACTGAAAGCTTGGACATTTGCAGCACATAAAGATATCGTATTGATGTAGTCTAAACCCGCACCTAACTCATTTATAGCATTTTGTGGATTAAATGCGTTCTGCACAACTACCAATAACATCCAAAAGCATTATTTAAAATTATAATAATACAATAAAGTCTTTATTCCCTGACCATTTTAACAAATTTAACATAAGTAAATAGAAAATGATACACTGAAATAGTAAGATATACCTATACATGTACATGCACACACACACACACACACACACATATATATAATATATAGATATATATATATATATATATACACGTAGTAAATGTCATTGTTGGTCAGGTTGCCTCTCTGACATAGGCCTCCCCTAGTTTTTTCCACTCGTCTCTGTCGTGAGCTATTCTTCTCTATCCTTTTGATAGGTCATCTTCCCATCTCTTAATTTGCCGTCCTTTTTGTCTTTTTCCGTTTCTGGGATACCATTCCATTACATTATATTTAAGTATAAATAACATATTTAGAGGCTGTTATTTCAATTAGGTTGATATTGAATAAATGATCAAAAATGAATATTTTCCTAATTTATCTGTTACGGGCACGGGCCCTAACTCACGGCCAAGCTGCGTGTGCTAGGGGCTGGTGAGGTGTGGCTGCACCCTTTGCACCGGCCTCATGTCGTGTGTAAGTCAGATACAATTTATTAACGATAAAAACCATTATTTCAATTAGGTTGAGATTGAATAAATGATCAAAAATGAATATTTTCCTTATACATCTGTACAATTTATTAACGATAAAAACGATTATTTACGCCATAGTTTTTTGTTACAGGGGCATTGTGAAACATTGTTTAGGTAACTCTAATTTTCTATGCGGTTTCTAATGATTACACTGCTGACAACACGGGTAAATGACTTAACTGCGGTGTAAAGGGTGATTTAAAAAGTTATAAATTTATTTACAATCTGGAAAACTCTTCTTCGCAATTTACATCTCTAAAGGATCCTAAAAAACGGTATATAACTGAATTAATTTGACCGGAATATAGATGACGGAATTTAGAATCCTAACAATTATTTTTTATACGAAATTAAGATAAATTATTTATTTATTTATTTAATGTTTATGGAAGACCAACAGCATAAAAAAAAAGCATAGAAAACATTGATACAATATAGATGGCCAATTACAGGTCTCCACATTTAGAAAGCTTATGCTACATATATGCTACATATATATTATATATAAAAAAACATTATGCTACATATATATTATAGGTCGACATTAATATATAGTCCTCAAATACGCATTTTCGAAGAGAGTGATAGAAAAAAAATCAGGCTCCCGAAATAAGTTATCTTAGAGGAGTAGTAAACCATGCTAATCCTCTTCGACAAAATGAAAATTTTAATCAATTCTCAAAAATACGTTGAGAATTGATGAAAATTTTCATTAATGTATTAACATTTTATGATCCACTCAAAAACTCAAGCGATCTTAAAATAGCCACGTTAAAAACATATGGTTAAATACTATTAAAGTTCACTTCCTACAAGTTTTCTGACAAGGTCAAATATACGAGAATGTGTATACATTTATGAACATGATTAAATATTTGAGGCTCATTACAATATCTTACCACGCCTAAAAAGTTTCGCTGTACACTGAGGCAATCTATTATCTACATTTCAAGGTCAGCAATGTCATGATGGACGAAATTTTGAATAAAATGAATATCGGTATGCTACAGCTTTGTAGAATCTATATTATTAATAAAACGCATTGAGCAACGCGTTGTTTTCCCATTGCCAACTTCAAAAATTAATCAAATCGTTCAATTTTTTTAAGAAACGAGGTGCACAGATTACTTAAAAAAATACATTATTTATCATTTGAGTCGCTTTAAGGTGAAATACATCGATATATATATTTTCTTTCGTCAGTTTTATTTTTTCTGCAGGCAACTATGTTTGTTTAATTTCTTGGTAATAATATAAATAGTTGGAAATGTGTCAAACTTTAACACATACTCGGCGACGTATCATCTATATAACGGCGATATTTTTTTAAACTGGTAATGGCAAAGGCAAAAATATAACCGAATCGTATGAGAAGCATTTGGCAATATAGCATCAGGTAACTAGGTAATAGCCGCCAGTACCTACAGCCGATAGGCAATTTCAGATACCAACAGATTAACTGCTAGTGGTAGCTGTAAGCACATTAAAAATATGTACATACATAAATTAGGATTTAATTTAATGAAAGTACACCATGTAATTTAATGAAAAGGTAGATAGATAAAAAGTCTCATTTTCGCATTTTTTAAATTAAATTCTTGTATAAAATATTATATATAAATGCGATTCATAATTACTGAATAATTAAAGTTTTTTGACAGTAAATCTCACGGAAGAACTCTTGTCGATGTGAGCACGATGGTTAGAGTTTAATCTCTATCTCAGAACCCCCCCATTCTCAGCACAAACTAGACGATACGTACTTATTTACGTACGCGTAAAGTTTTGTGAGAAATGTCACTAATCAAATGTCAATATTTCTTTCATTATACCGGAAATATGACTTTTAATTAATATTTGCACACTTTGCATTAAGAAATTGGTAAATTATAACATAAACAGATTTATACTCATTATTATTATAAAATTAGTACTTATTGTGACGTCAAAATTGACGAAGTGTATAAAGTTATATAAAAGCGGTCAATATATGAGCGTTAAGATAACGCAAATCAATGAAAATAGATCCAAACATCTTTTAGGACGATTTTTTTTCCGTTGTTGTAATATTTTTTAGTTGTCTTTAAAAAAAACTGTTTTGTATGTATTTTTAATCGGTAGTATTGTATTTTTATCAATCTGTATTTTCCGGCTCATTCCGACGATTTTGGCTAATTAGATTAAATTGTTTTTCGTTATTACATAATTATCGGATATGCTTCATTAAAGATGTTCCATTTCTTAGTAAGTAAACGACCTTCTTTTCTATCTCGGGCACCGGAGAATGCTGCGTCTCAGCCATGGCGGAGGAGCTCCATATGAATCGACATGATGCGGCGATTTTCTTTAATAGTCCAATACTAGCTGTAGCCCGTAAAAATGATAGAACATTAGTTCGCACCTTTCTAAGCCCTAGTACAATATTTATAGCATCTTTTTGGCGGTCTAATCGGCCGGTTCGGGTTTGGTGGTCCGGGGTTCAAGCCCCATCTCCAGCCATTTTTTTAGCTGTGAATATGAACAAAATTACGGAGACAGACAGAAAGACAACGAAATTATTATGTTTGATTTACTTTATTACATGCTGGTTGTATCAACTTGGATTATAGTTAGTTTAAATTGAAAATCACTTTTAAGCCAGTGCGCGTGATTTTTGACACGTGAAGTGTGTAAGTGTGTACCTAAATTTCAATTTCAAATTTCAGGGCAGTGTAACCCGTAACGCATACTTGAGCAGAGGGCGTGTAAGTAGTTCATCTGACGATTAAGATTTTTTAATAAATTATGTCGTCTTTGAAGTTATTTCATAACTAGAACATAATTATGTCCATGGTATTAAAATTGTGGCAAAACCCACAGCAATAAACCTGTTATGGCGGTAAGCGGAATTCACTTTTACCGCGAATGTCGTCACAGCCTCTCGGTACACTGATATGATCTGCAAAAATATAAATTCTATGCAAGCAAGTAGGCACTTCATAAAAGAGAAACACTATTTAGAGATAAAAAGTCATTATATCTCTTTTTAAGAGGTAACTCTATTTAATCGCCTCGTGTATAATGACTTTTTTCTTCCATGAAATGGACTTAGTATCTAAACATACAAAAAATTATAAAAAAACGTCTCGGTGATACCGGTTCATTTGTATTTTGTATTTGTATTACGGTCAAGCAAATGTGATCCTTATACGAAAAATTACAGGAAGTGTGATGTCGCTTTAGCTCTACAAAATAAATGACCGCACTAAATAATACAATTATTGTCCAATCAAACCTACGTAAGATGTGCAGGCACGTGAGGTCAATTTCAAACACGAATCATGGAGTGGGCACTTGGTAAACGAGAATTTTTACCATACAATACTCATTTCAATGTTTACGTTATGTTACGTTACTTTTGACTCATTGCATTTAATTTACTATTCGTTTCGATTGCGCAGTGTTCAGTTGTGCACGGATAATAGTAGGGACCAGACAATGTTAGTTCCTCGCGAGTTACATAGTCTCTCTCACTTTTACGTAGGTACTTAACTTCACATCGCCTTGGTCCAGCAGTTCGACTGGACGCTGATCTTCCACACGGTAACCCGGTACGTTTCTGTACAGTATTACAAGCACACAAAGATAGAAATGAATCTTTGCACACTATTTATTATCGTTTACACACGGGTTTAAATTTCGAACGTCTCTAATATTTGAGATTCGCAATATTCATGAAAATGAGATATTAATTCATCTTTAAATAAGACGTGGGAACGGTGTATAACTGTGATTGTTCTTCGTTATAATTGCTTCTAAGTTACAGTGTAACGTCAGTGAGTTGTGTGAGTTTTAAAAGTGTGATTTAAATCCAGTGAACATGCAAAATAAAATACAACCGTATTTTCTATTGAAGTAATTTTACATAAAAAATGTCAATAAACTATCAAAATAAATAAAGTTAGTTTCGTGTTATCAACGTTGCACGATAATCCTATAAAATGTACAAGTGGTGCCCTTTGTTTTAGATTATTATCAAAAAATTTTCTATTTAAAATTTGTGTTCTATTTATTATATTATTTAATAATATAAAGACGCTCTTCTGGATAAAAATATAATATGGCGAGTTTACAACATAATTCGACGTACTTATGCGCGCTTTTATTATTGGATGAACAATCTCTTAATTAAGATTTTTTTAAACATATTCAAAGGGTACTAGATATAACTGTTTGTGTGTTATTTTAAACATTACTGTTTATAAATAGACGACAGCTTATAGCAATAATTACATATTTATGTCTTTCACGAATCGTGCATCGTATGCAATCCGTGCACCGAGCCCGAATCACAAAACTGAATAATACATGGTCTTGCCGATATGTATTTATAGGATACCTATCTATGGAAACATTCGATACTAAATTAGAAAACTTAACTAACTCTGGAAAAAAATATCGCCATACACGATATAAGAAATAGCTACTACACACAAATTTTTACAAGAATTAATTAAATTTCAAAGCGGTGCTGTGGTAGAAATATTTGGGAAAAATTATTTGACATTAATTTCAATTTTATTGATGATTTTGCAATTTTTTTTACATATTGTTCACTGATACTGTGCACTGATAGTTATATTGTTAACGATACCAAATTAAATATGGCGCTGAAAAAAATCTTTGTCACAATGGCAATGGTAGCTCATATATTCTTTTCTTAAAATTAGGCAATCCGCCCTTAAAGAGCAATTTGTACCTCAATATTCTTAATACATTCAAAAATGGTTTGTTCTTTGCAATTTTTCAGTGACATTTTATAATTATTCTGTTAACAATATTATTCATTAAATGACTTAAATTACTGAGCTTTTTAAAAATGATAATTATGAAGTAATGAAATTTTAAGAGTCAAGCAGGTACCTATCGCACTTATTTAAGTGAATTTTTTAGGTATATTAGGGATATTTCTCTAATTTATGATTTAACTCGTATATGCTTTATGCGTACTTGCGTATTTTAGGTATATTAGGTATATTTCTCTAATTTATAATTTAACTCGTATATGCTTTATGCGTATATGCGTACTTATCGCTCGCATTCCTAACCAATGGCTGTACTATTCTAGCCGATACACAAGTCTTAAATTTATTTATAATAATTTATAGGGTGTCTCGTAGCTAGCAAAAATTTGAAGGGTGACTTCTTGATTCTTTTATGAATAGAAAATATTCTTTAAACTTGAGGTGACATGTCAATAGTTTGCATTATTTCGATTTCAATCAATTTTGTTACTTTCTTTATTTTCTGTAAAACATTGAACTTATCTTAACTTATACGGAATATTAAAAAATTATTCGTTTCATTTTTCGCGAAATTTTTCCTTTTCTCCTTACCTCTCTTTTTAATTTACACAAATCTATTATATGTACTTGAATCTTTTAACTGTATATCTATCTGTCTTATGTTATTTTTTCATTATATATTTTGTTTATTTTGTAAAAACCTGTGGGGGGTTAAATAAATAAAGAAATAAATTAGAAAATAAATAAATAAATTGATAAACAAATAAATAAATAGATAAATAAATAAATAAATACAAGTCAAATATAATGACAAAAACCTTGCACAAATACTTACGAAAAAGTTGCAAGATCTTTATCATTTTATTTGGCTTATATTTATGAAAGCGAATGAATTTTTAATATTCGATATAAATTACTTTCATGATTGTCTAACGTTTTACAAAAAATGAGCCGCAGATATAAATAAAGCATACTTTGAAGTGCAACGAATATTTCCTATTCAAAATTGAATGTAGAAAACGCTTCTGAAGTTTTTCCTACTAGCTACGAGACACCTGTTTTGGTACCTATTACAAACGTAGCACACACTTTGTAGTCTTCAAACTAGTGAACGTGTGCGTGTTGTAGTCTTCATTTTGAAATGTAGTCTGGTGTCGTGACACGTGAAACCTCACCAATATGGCAGTAGTATATTGACGAGTGTTAATGTATGAGTGAACCCAGAGACATGATTATGAAATTAACATATATGTAAATTATCCAAATTATTTGGTAGCGGAGATGTAATTAGTGTTTGTAGCGGCACAACACGCGTTCTTATATGTACCTACCTGCCATTTTATGTGCTAAGAATATGATTGTACGTAATGCATTTTTAATGCAACCTGTACCTGCGTGCTGCTGAGATGATTAAGTTGACGTCATCTGTTTAATATTATTCACAATAAAAACGATTGGATAACATGTAGAATACTTAGTATTCATCGTTTACACGGTACGAACCGGTACATCAAATATTTGTGTGTTGTTTTAAAATACCCATTAATTCATTTTATGGCTTTAAAAATTATGGTAATAATTAAAAAAAGTAGAACTAAAAATAAGTGTTTTTATTCCCATATGTTAAAATTAATAATTTAATACAACAATCGTCGTCTTCATTTCAATTTGGCGAAATTCGTATTTACGCTTCTTCATATTAATTACGGTAAACTTAAAATGACAGATATTAATATAAAAAAAAAGTTTTTCTGTCTGTTACTTGCATCACACAATTTCATATCGAGTAATCGTGTTACCTCTGAAATGCATTAAATCATTTCGCAACTTCTTACGATTTCTAAATTTTCACTTTCCAAGATGGGCTCATCTTGAATCTATGGGATGCGACCACTTCACTAGTAACACGTCTCGCCATGTAAATGAATTTGAAAAGCGAAAGTTCGTACTTACATGTAACACCTACATAGCCGTATGAAAGCAGATTATTGGTCCAATATGCAATACACATAACATGGAAATGAATTGTTTAGAAACTGAGAATCATTAGGCCTATTTTATTAAGCTATTTTATTTTTAAATATTTTTTTAAAATTATTTATCAACAACTCGTCAATGGCATGGATAATCCTAGAATAAACATTACAATTTAAAAACATTTTATGATAATATAAGAGTATAAAAATATTTACATAGTTGAACTAAACTCGTTTTTTAGGAGAGGGAAATAGGAGACTGGGGAAGAATGTCGCTCCTCGCGTATGTTTAAGATACATTTATACTACAGTTACATATTTATTCTTCTATAATTAAATGCTCTAGTAAACAAATGTATTATTAGAAATTTTGTACCAAACCGAGTGTCTTAAGTAAAAACGTCTTCTTGTAATGAAGCACGACTTATTCAATACGAAATTATACTTTTGAAGAGTATTTAGTTTGACCTTTTCATAATTATTTCAAAATTTACAAACTCATGGGATTTTTTTAAACAAGGCGTACGCACAAAGCGTGGTGTCAAATTGTGGACAAGAAATTTAAATTAGTTCAGTATATTTAATTTGGTGGTTTGTGTGTAACATATATTATATATTACACATTTTTTATATATCATATAGGTAAATGTGGTTGAGAAATTAGGTTATTATTTATTGTTATAAATTAGAAACAACGTGAAAAATAAAATGAATTGTTTTGTTATAAATCAACAAGTTATATCTATGATATGAAATCATCGCGTTGGTGGTGTAGAGCGCATACATTCCAAGGTCAATAAGGTCTATCGCTTGACACGCAACGGTACCGCTACTGGATAATATTTCATTGTAGTCCTTACATAATTATTCTAGGTAGATGAAAGTAATAACTTAGATTGGTGACAAAATGTTATATAATACAAGACACATTTTTCAAATTTCTAAAGGTTTCAATATTTTTTTTATTATGACTTGTATCAAAGCGAGTGAATTTTTAATAATCAATATAAATTAAGACAGTCTAACGTTTTATCAAAAGATAAGTTAGAAATGTTGAAAAAAATACAAACTTTGATCTCGCTTATCTCCGTAATTGTCGACATTTCATCCAAAAAATATTCATATTCTTTTCAAAATTGAATAAAGAAGACTCCCCCAAAGTTTTTTCTGCTAGCTACGTGACACCCTGTATATGTATTAGGGATTCTGAAGTCTCGCGTTTTTTAATTCCTGGGACCCGAGACTTATTATATTATTTCTAGATTAGATTTAGATTATTCTTCGTTAAATCATGAAAAAAATTGATGTTAAAAAAATTGTTTAATATTTTTTATATTTAAATATACTTACGGTGACTACAAGATCGCGATACGGTGATCACAGACTACAATCAATTTAATATAAATTTAGATGAGGATAAGGAGTCCGATGTACTGTAATGATATGCAAAAATAGAAGAAATATTGAAAAAAAAATGCGAACTTTGATATTGCATATCTTCATAACTATTGATTACTTGATTGCTTGAACATTTTCGACTCATTATCAAGGCAGGAATCCACCTGTAAAGATTTTGCTACTAGCTATGAGATACCCTGTACATTTTGCATTACGCTTTACTCTCTGATTTTATTTGATTGAATTAAATTAATTAAAGTATTGTATAACCGACAGCGAAATAGTTCTGCTTCGCATTTCCTTGTAATATTATATTAGGCAACTTTGGTTTCACTTGACAGCATTTCGAAAATCGTCTTACAGCGTTACCTAAATATAATTCGATCGTTGTTGTCGAACCGCTCGCTTATGAAATCAACACGGGCGGTTATAATTTGTGGGCAGCTTAATTCTACAGAGAGACCTTGGAATATGTATGTATATTAAAAAATTACTTGTCAGCCGAGCAATAGTACCCTTGGCAAAAATTGCCATATTAAAAAATATACTGACAGGCACCGGTGCAGCATTCACTAATGATTTAAATTAACATAAACTTTGTTCGTAGATTATACATGCTCCGCGTTATGCAGGTCTAATACATTTAAAATAAGGAAAATTGAATATATAATTATTCTAATTTAGTAAACTTTTTTTTTGTATAAATTGTGTATAAATTTTAAGGTTTATTTAATGGTCGTTTGACACACACGGTGTCTCATATCTAGTAACATAAACTTTACAGGTGAACTCCTGGCTTGATAGTAAGTCGCAAATGTTCAAGCCACCATGACCTAATATCAATAGATAGTTAAGGAAACATGCAGTATCAAAGTTTGCATTTTTTATTCGTTTCAATACAACTCAAATAAAATGATGAAATCCTTGCAAATCTTATTCGATTTGCATTAAAGCGAATGAATTTTTCATAATCAATATAAGTTACTGTAATGATAATAACCAAATTAATTAATCAATTAGAAAGACATACAGAAAAATCTAATTCACGAAAAAATATTAGGTTACTACTGGGATTCGAACCCAGGTCACCTCCTTTCCGGGGCCGGTGCTCTGACCACTAAGCTATAGCAACCCTCTATGTTTCCGTGAATATATCGACCTTATATGTAGTTCTTATTTTTATTAATTGATTAATTTTTAATTTAACCTAATATTTTTTCGTGAATTAGATTTTTCTGTATGTCTTTCTAATTGATTAATTAATTTGGTTATTAAATATTTCACAGAACTTTGTTCTGAAAAATTACAACTTCACAAATATGAATGTGTTCTTGAATATACTGTAATGATAGTTCAACTATTGAAAAGAATAAGTCAGAAATATTGAAAAAAAAAATGCAAACTTTGATATTGCATATTGATGTTCGTGGTTGCTTGAACATTTCTCACTCATTATCAAAGGAGGAATCCACTTGTAAATTTTTGCTGCTAGCCACGAGCCAACCAGAAACGGATATTTTATCCGAACCGGTGGAAGTGTTGAGATTCCATTCTCGACGTTAAGGCCGCGGGGGCCAAAGGCGTACTAATTATTTCTTGCGCTGCCGCAGATTGTATGCACCGCATGAAGGTGTGTCGATTCCTTCTACGATAGAGGTCGTTAGTGTGCTTTTGGTGCAATATGAACTGACCACGTTTTCCGGCTTTTCTGCGTCGTACTTTACAGGTGGAACGATATTTGTGAGGACAGGTCACAATATTCTTGACATTTTGTTGCCGTCGTCTCTATTGAAGTTTGGATGTTTGTATACAATCTGCGTCCGCGCAAAAGATAATCAGTATGTCCTTGACCTTCGCGGTGATAGAGTACTCTTCTGATGACGCTGTGATATTACTCCAGCGATACGTTGAAAACCGAATACACATGTTTCATATTATGTAAATTTCCGTTGTTTTAATATGTAAATGTATATGAAATATCAGATATTTAAGTTATATTCACATTTTCAGTCCTTATATGTCATGCCATAATGAAATGAAATTGGTGTGCTAATTTACTAATATCTACCCATGCAGAATTCCAATAAATATCAAAGAGGTCTCATTTATTTCCTCCTATAAATATCATAAGTATAATATTTCACCAAAATTTAAAAAAAGAGACCATAAATAACTGTCCCAAAAAAAAAATTACGAAAAAAACATGTTTTTTTTGCATATAGGGGATGTTTTGTAGATGAAATTGATCACATTTTACGCTATTAAAGGCTTCGACATCGGTTATAGGACAGTCTGTATATAGTATATTTTTGACGGTCCTTGGAGAGGCGGTGGTAGCAATGTCGCCAGGGTACCGCGCTGGAATTTGCGCGTCCGAGGTCCGCGCCCTAATTCCAGCCGTGTAATTTCAATTTTTTTAGTGAATTTCGTGAATTTGACCGAAATTACGGACGTTACAGGAAGTTACGAACAAACAGACGGACAACAAAATTATTATGTTTGAGTATTCAGATTTTAATCTATCACGATATATCTCTGTCAAATAAATACTTAATTTCGCTTTTTTGACATACACATGTTACGCAAACACATGACAAAAATACGCATGTTGCACATTTCAAAATATTATCAAGGTCGGCATCATTAGTTATTATATTGCAATTGTTTTCTTTCTGGACATAACCTTGTTACGACGTGATTATTTAAATAAATAAATTGTGCGTGATCATGTAAAAATACGAGTTGTTTATTTATACAACGTACCTAAAATACGGAAAGAGCGCATTTTGCTTTGATTGAGTTTTACTCAAAATGGTCCAGCCGTGCAGGGCTGTGCATTTTGTATGCAGATATATTCAAATAACCTGTAGGTACATGTAGGAACATTGGTTCGCGTCTTTGCTAAGCCCTAGTATATATTATTCGAGTCTTTTTGGCGATCCACGGAGAGGCAGCCGTAGCGTTGAGTGGCCGGTTCGAGTTTGCTGGCCCGGGATTCAAGCCCCATCTCCGGCAGATTAATTTCGTTTTTTTTGCCGTGAATTCGAACGATATTACGGACGTTACGGGGATAAACAGACAGACGGACGGATGGTCGGACAGACAGACAGACAACGAAATTATTATGTTTGATGATATAAAGAGGTAAAGTTTGTAAGTTTGGATGTAGGAGGTAATCTCCGAAACTACTCATCCTAGTTCGAAAAATCTTTTACCAATATTAAGAATGGACATAGGCTATATCCCGTTAGAGTAAAACGGCTTTTCGTGGTGACCTATCTTACAACTAAAGTCGACGAAAAAATGGTCGAGCGATGTGTTTTTTACGAACGCTACCTTAACGGTAAGAGATATTTAAATACTTACAATTGAGAAGTTGTAGAATTTAAAAAGTTCTATAAAAAGTCCGCGACGAAATTTATCTATATGTTAAGGTTAATACACAAATTGATAAAATATGACTAAAGGTTACTAAAAATCTACGCGTGCGAGGCCGCGGGCACAGCTAGAAAATTATAAATTCATGGAAAAAATAAAGAAAACGTTGGTTAACAGAATATATAAAATAATAAAATAATGCAAATACATACAGTACATAGAAAATACAATAAGTACACAAAAAGTTTATGAAAAATCAAGTTTGTAGTACAGGCAAAATCGAGAAACTAAATGTAGAAAAAAGATACTGCATGTAGGAAAAATAAAAATGTAAGAACAAAAACGCTCTTCCAATAAATGAAAATCAAGCTAAAAATGTAAATTAAAAATCGAAATGTTACACTTTAGGACCCTGTGCAATATATAGGCTCCCTCTTGGCCACCAAAAATATTTTAAAAATGTAACCTCATCTGTTCAAAATTTTACATACCTACTCTTTAGTATCATGCTTAAAACATGGCACCCTTCATCTGGCCGCACGAGAATCGTTTTGCCCTTTTCAAAATGAACAAACTGGAGTCCCTACAAAAAATATATTACAATGCACACAACATATTCAACGGAGCTATTGATTGTCTTTCTTTATCTGACAAATTTGCATGTTGAACCCCGTTTAAGAAATCCGAAGTTCTTTAAAATAAGTCAGCATCTTAATATTGTTGGTTATTTTTTCCCATCATAAGAATGTGTCGTACATTTAATATTATGTATTGTAGACCTATTTCCATTTAAGAAATACAATCGACCAGATAACTGCACACACAACTGTTATATGTGCAGTTGTGTTATATGAGCAATTTCACAATAGTTCTAGTTAAAATTATGCAACGTTTCCATCATTTATTTGACTTCTATTTTCAACATTTGATATACATAATTTACTTTAATGATAGTCCGACATTTTACAGACGACATGTCAGAAATATTGAAAAAAAAAGGCAATCTTTGATGACGGTTATCTCAATTTCTATGATATTGTTGCTCGATAATTTTCGACTCAAACATAATTTAGGCAGGAATCCACCTGTGGAGAAGGTCTGTTACATCTTGTACAGTTAGTTGCCATAAAACGCGTGCATAAACGATGGCCCTCGTAGCCCAGTGGGTATGACACTGTCTTCCTACACCGAGAGTTCCGGGTTCGATTCCCGGTGAGGTCATAAATTATCTATGCGATTTGCTCAAACCTGGGTGTTTTGTGATGTCTTTCGCTTCTGTAATTGGGCCTCTTGGCTTGTAAAAGCGTAAAAAAACAACACCGAATAATTTTTTTTCATTGAATAAAATCCACATTTACACCGTTTTACAGCCTGAATATTATAAGACAATTTAAGTACGAATAGGAGTTTTATTTAATTTTAAATATTATCTGGGATAGTTTCTGAGTGTATTGAGTAAAACGACAGATTTTCATTTGTTTCGTAAAAATACAATTATGTTACAGTTAATTTATTTTAATATTATTTATTTTAAACGCGGCTTGTGTGGAAAATCTTTGGTTGATAGAGTGAGGAATGAACAAATTAGACGTGAAAGCAATGTTGGCTGTAGTGTGGTAGATAGAATAATGAAAGGAGTGCTGAGATGGTTTGGTCGTGTGGAACGTATGAACGAGGAAAGGATGGTTAAGAAAATATATGAGGCGAGTGTTGAAGGCAACAGGAATAGAGGGCGTCCGCAAAAGACCTGGCATGATCAGATATTACAAGTATTTGAGGATGGCCCTGTTAAAAGCCGCAACAACCGTGGAACTTGTATGAGAAGATGTATGAATGTGGCCGAAGCAAAAGTGGTGTGCCAGGATAGAAGAGTGTGGCGTTTAATACTTTCTGCCTACCCCTGCGGGGAAACGGCTTGATGTTTAGTTAGTTTGATAGTTAATTTATTTTATATATTTTTTATTTAAGGAAGCGGACAATACATGTGTCTACATATTATCTTTATCTGATGAGTGAAGTTTTCTAGGGTTAAAGTAATAGAATAAAAAATAAAATTAAACAACACAAATAATATGGAGTGCACGCTGCACGCCTCTGCTTTACGTTTACAGGCCGATTTTGTGATCTGATATGATCTCCGCATCGATCTAACCCTCGCAAATCTGTAGAAAGTTTCCATGAAATAAAACGTATAACAACGTCATCAAGATTGCCTCGTCAAGCAGAAATTATTTACATGGTCGCTCCATTGCTTCCTATTAACGGAGAAAGTTTTCACTTATCCATGTTACTTTACAAATCTTCTTGTTATGTCGGCTTATGGTGAAGCGATAGAAACTCAGTGTTAAACTGCGCAACTATTATTAGCTATACGTTGAGCAGCGCGGAGCATGGAAGTCGTTAAATCAATTAAATTACCATACAGCCAGATTAATTGCACTATAAAGAATAGCCATGAAAGTAACACTGTTAAAATTAATTGAGCGCCAGATACGAAATTATAAAATCATTTTTACAATAAATGATCTTAGACTTTCACGCTCAGGATCAAGTGTGTAGACTTTTATTGGTTATTCTGCCGTTATGTGTACCTATATAATACTTTATTAATGTCAATATAACTTCTATACGTTTCTATAATCTTGACTAATATGATAGGGAAAGGAAGGATATAAAATTATCAAAAATTGTCTTCACTACGCTGTATTAGATAGGTTAGTAAAGCAAAAATCTTTAAAATATTTTACCTACTAAATAAATCGGTTTATTAATCTTTAATAGTAAATGATATTTGGCTCGGAGACAATCTGTCCTTAAATCCAGGATACAATGATATGATATAAACATTCAGAAAACACAACTTTGTACATAGTATGTTATATGTATATATAATATTATTATATGTATATATACAGCTTCCATAACTTTGATAGATGTGTTGGTCAGTTATAGGCGGAATCGTGAACGTTGCATTGTGTAAAGTGATCACTTAAGCCACGTGAGCGTCATCTCTGTAGACATTATAATATATCTTGATTAATGACGATCCCTTTAGGGACAAAACCAGTATTGCGTTCTTAAAAAAATTGAACAAACCCAAAAATATTGTTAATATCAGATATATAATACATTTAAGAATCACCTAAAATCTTCTTAGATTTTTTTTTTGCATTTATTTATTCAATGATTTATCAAAGTTTTAGTCTATCGTAAATTTTTATTTACGACAGTATTTTGGGATTAATTTTAAGGGTAAAGAGAAATAGAATTTTACAAATTTTTTAACTCTATTTTACATATTGACTTTATTTAAAAATATTTTATTTGCAATGCGTACATTTTGAAGGACTCTTTGAATGAAGATGATATATTATAATTAATAAAATAAGATATACTGGTCATACACCCACGAAAAGTCACGGGACATAATAATTTCAGGATTTTGAAGCTGAAAATCATGAATAGAAAAGCGTTTGTTTTTTAAAGTGACTTAAAGTGCGCTTAAACCTAAAACTAAATATAATAATAATAATATAAAAATGTCCGTGTAATTTGGTGGGGCGACCCTTGCGTGTTGCCTCAGCCGCGCTCTAATTGCGTGTCATCCTCGGGCACCCGCGGCTCATTAGTGTTGTTATTTTAATTCCAATAAGTTGCGGACATTACAGACAGACAAACAACAAAATTATTATATTTAGTTATTTAGAATAAATTTAAAGATTTAACTTATTTTTAAAAATGCATCTGTGCAAATATCTGAACTTATTAGTAATTATTTTTATATTTTGCATAATTTGAGAATTAAAATACTTTTATACACCTAAATAATTATTGGAAACGACATTTTTTGTAGGAAAACGCTGAATGAATTATAGAATACTAGCTGTAACCCTTATAAAAATGACCGAACATTGGTTCGCGTCTTTGCTAAGTCCTAATATATATTAAAAGTATCTTTTTGGCGGTCCAAGAAGAGGCAACCATAGCAACATGCGTAACTTATTTTTTAGCCGTGAATTCGAAAGTAAATATGGACGTTACACTAAGGTACGGACGGACAGACAGACAGAATAACGGACGGACAGATGGACAGACAACGAAATTATTGTGTTTAATTGAACATACAAGACATCAATGTATTATTTTGCTCTACATCCGTTTTTTATAAATTTCTTAAAACTTATTTATGTTGTAATATTATTGTAAACCTGATGAATAACATCCATTCGGCGATGCGTTATGACAGGATAGTTGCTGTCAATACGGAAAAGATAAGGATACAAATAAATTTACAGCAAAAAAGTACTTATTTATTTGTTCATTCAACATGTTGATAACAATGTTCTGACTACTGATATCGGAATATTGTGAACACGTCGTAAAAATTCCCGCTACAAAAACCAAACAGAGTCGTTTTGAACAATGTAACATTTTCCTTCTATTCAGTGATGTTTACAAAAAATGTGATCTGACCATACTTGTTCGTGTGATAACACCTGTGACTAGTGATAACACCAGTGAAATGACATTCAAAATGATACGTTGACGTTAAATACATTTTTCCGGTTATCAAAATGAAGCGAAAGTATTGGAAAGTGTGTGTAGTATTAATGTTTTTGTATGCGGCATATCTATTTTGGATAGCGGTGAATAATAATTATCGTGCATCAGGTGTTCAAAGTATGTCTTAAATATTATATTGTTTATATTTTGTGGTGTCCGGAAAATTATATCATAGTTATAATAACACACACTGACATACAGGAGAAAATATAATACAGTTTGATCTACTTTTAAGAATAAAATCTTAATTAAGTTTGCTATAGTACATACCAGGGGCGTGCAGTAAGAACAAGAAGCGTGACTTTTATTTAAACATAATGTATTTGGAAAAAAATCGATATTAAATATTTATCTAGCAGCCTATTATTAAATTTTAAAATCTGAGAAATATATATATGATATATTTTGTCGAAAAACAATAGCGAATTTGTATTGAAATAAGTAACAAATGTACATTACTGGAACATTTCAAACAAAATTTATAGAAATAGTTACAAATGAATGCTCAAAAAATACATAAAAAAATAAGGAACATAAAAAAATACATTACATATTTTATGTAAATAATAGAACATATTGTATTTTATAAAATTACATTTAAAACAACAAAACAAACAATATTTAACTTCAAAACTGCTAAGGCGGAATATTCACATTCACATAATTTGTTTGTAAAATTTGTAAATCCTTATTAATATCAAAAGATGATCCATTTCCAAAAGACGATTAGAAATTCAGAATAATTATAAACACCTTAAGTGTTCCTTAAATCTAACTTTAGAATTTCTACACGTTTTTCTTATATAAAAATAATTACAATCTAAATAATTAAAATAGTTATGTTCTTAAATATTTTCAGAAGCGACATTAAAGATGAACCACGACCACGCAGGGATGAACCACGACCACGCAGGGATGAACCACGACCACGCGAGGATGGATCACGTGCACGGTGAAGATGGTGACGATGGAGCCATGGCCTGCCCCACTATGCATTCTATGGTGGTGAGTTAATCCTCTGTACCTATGAAAATGTATGTTGCTACACTATGTCTTTTTTTCCACGTTACGACTATATTTGTATGTACCTATCTAGAGAGTTGTATTAAGTGGATATATAATTTATTTGTTTATTTATTAACGCGTTACAGGGCTTTTACAAACAAATAGGTATTATGTGCATTTATATATTGGATAGTTTAAAAAAAAAATAACATAAAAATAATAATGACAAAGTGGAAATCAAATACTTAAAATACAAATACATAAAGATGAATATAATGTAAAGTAAAAAGCAAGTACATAACAAAGCAGAAGCACAAGGAAAATATAATTTAATAAAAATTTAAAAAATAAAAGTAATAATATAGAGTGAAAAGCAATAGCACAAGCTTAGCTTAATTTAATTTTAAAAAGATGGATAATTACCTATCCATCTTTTTAAAATAATTAGGGTATATTGTAACATAGATTATATCGTATTATTATACTGCAACACAATAAAAAACGAAAACAGAGTCAAAACGTATTATGTACAATTATCATTCGGGGGCGAACTCACCATCAACTGTCAATTGAGGATTGATTCCACGGGCGAAGATTGTCCAGTGTCCTCGTGGTGAAACCTTCGTCCTCTTCCACAGGCGCCGCAAGGGCCAGGTCATCGAAATAAGAAGATTGACCTTGACTTTACTTCCTGACTTTCGTCTGTGCTGGTACCACCAGCTTAGGTATTCGTTCGTTCCTTCACCGAAAAGATTATTGAAATTGAGAAATGACTCAGCAGCTTTCCACCCTTTCTCGAAGTGGTAAGGGATAATATGGCGTAGGTATATGTATATGGTTTTCGACGAGAATTTTATTAGAGGGATAATATGGCGTATATGTGTATGGTTTTCGACGAGTACTTTAATTTCCTAACCTTAATAAAAAAATTGTATTATGACAAATTATAAGTCAATTAAACGTTAAATAAAAAATGCAAAAAATGGCGAAAAAAATTATGGATAATTATGCAATATGGTGGGTTTTAGTTTTGATTTCCGAGGGTTGACATTTAAAATTATCTTACTCAATAAAACAAACTCTTATTATAATTTTAATCTATCGCTTTTGGTTGTATTTTAACAATGAATGACAATGTCCCTCTCTATTAAAGACAAGAATTAAATTGTGTATTAAAAAGAATACGTGTCAATTTACTTCCTCATTATCATCAACCCCTGACGGGTCTTGGAATTCTCTATGGTCTCCCTCCACTCCTCTCGGTCTTACGCCAGCTCTTTTCAGTTCTGGATCTTCAAAGCAGATATGTTATTGGATACGTTATCATTCCATCTGAGTTTTGGTCTTGCTAAGCTATTGTTAGTGTTGCACTCGGCAGGGACTTCGGTTGTTCAGTCATTCTCTCCACAATCAGCGAAGTCTCCCCAATTTTATGGATTTCTAGTGCTCGCTCGTATCTTCATACGCTTCAGTTGCGTATGCGAACACTGGTCTACTGGTCTGAGGGTTTGCCTCCTATTAATATATTAAAAAGTTCATTATAATTGACAAGTAAATTAAAAAAAATAAATTGACGAGATGCTTTTATACGCTCTCTTCCCATACCTTCGTAATAGATTTTTTTAACAACACCCATTCAGTATCCAAATATTCAACACGTTGTTTTAAAGTTTAAAACAAATTTTCGAACGGCATATTCTTTAGGTAGATATTTCTGCGGCTATTGGTTGCAAGTGACGTGATTATTAATTTTAATCGAAATAATGATCAAACCACGTCAAAAATGATTTAATAATGTCTAGCCATGCGCTTTACGTAAATGTTAAAAGATTCAGAGCTCTAGCCAGTCAGGAAGTTGGTGAAAAATCAATTACAATATTCCACCACCACAAACAACAAACAAATAGATAAAGAGAGTAGAATATTATAAAAGCACGTAAAAATTAATGTTTTGCACTGAATATGAGACGTGTATCCATATCATCGAAGCAATTTCTTTGGGACTTTCCTCCACATCCGGTGCAACTGAAAAAATATCATATCATATTACATTAAAATCTAATCATCATATATTTTGTGGTTATTTCGGACTAACACTTAATCTATTATTGTTTGCTTATGATGTAATAAATAATTATCAGGTAATCGGCCGTATTCTGAAAATAATAAGATTATCATTTTGGTGATTGTTACCTCAACACTAAAAAACAGACGGGATGTATTTATGAATTAATTATTTCATTAATTTATTATACATTTACGACTTTTAAAATTTTAGATGAGACCTTTAGAAAGTAGCCATGAATCTACATGGTCTAATTAGTGTGATATATTGATTGAGGGGAATATGGAATAAAAGGAATTGTCATTAAAAACCCAGACAGGGAGCAGAAATTGCACCATGTGTTTTTATGTTACATATACGATGCTGCCATATCACTTTTTAATACAGTTGTGCAGTAATAACATATATACCTACTATTTAAAATTAAAATACATAAATATTTTGTTACACATACATTGTAATGTCAGACCTCCACGATATCTGGGTGTTCTTAAAAAGTACCTGTTTATCTGATGTCGAAGCGATATTTATATCATCACGCAAACCTGGATTTTTGGATTAATCTGGAGTTTTGTCTAAAATAGACAGTTTTGATGAATATTATAAAAAATAAATATTAATATTATTTAAACAGTTAGTAGAAATTAGTTTGTTTTACACACACAAATATTAAATAATAATTTTTTATTACTTTTCACTGTTTATTTAGTTCCATACATATGTTGTATGGGCTAATACACGATTAACATTAAAATTTATTGTATTACATAATCTGCAGTCAATTAAAGGTTTTCACTATAAACTTTTTGCACTCCAGTTTAAATTCCTTTATATTAGGTCCTTACATATGAAATTGGCGTTTTGCCGTACTGGCAAATTTGATCTCAAATATCTTCTCTTTGGTTAGGAATTCCAAATCCAAATTTATACAGCTATTTACTCATGTATTTGTGTTTTGAAAATAATAATTCATTTGTTTTTTCCTCAATTGTTTTTTTCTTTGCGTCACTCAGTTTACAAAATGAAAAACTTGAAATATCGCGTTATTTACGAGTACGAGTTCCACCGTGGCACCAGTGCTGCAGAAACGGCTCGAAGGATTAATGATGTGTATGGCGACGGTGCCGCAAAAGAAAACACAGTGCGTTTTTGGTTCAACGTTTTCGTTCTGGAAATTTCGACCTGCAGAACAAGCCCCGTGGACGGCCGGAGACCAAAGTTGATAATGAAGAATTGAAGGCTATTGTGGAAGCGGATCCATCGCAAACCACATCCGAGTTAGCTGCAGGCCGCGGTGTTAGTGATAAAACTGTTTTAATCCACTTGAAGCAAATTGGTAAGGTGAAAAAGCTTGAAAGGTGGGTAACTCACGAATTGAGTGAAGCAAATCAACAAACGCGCGTTGACTGCTGCGTTGCATTACTCAACCGGCACAATAATGAAGGAATTTTAAATCGAATCATTACCTGTGATGAAAAGTGGATCCTGTACGATAATCGGAAGCGCTCATCGCAATGGCTGAACCCTGCCGAACCAGCCAAACCATGCCCCAAGCGAAAATTGACTCCAAAAAGTTACTTGTGAGCGTTTGGTGGACTAGTGCTGGTGTCGTTCACTACAGCTTTCTTAAATCTGGCCAGACGATTACGGCAGATGTCTATTGTCAGCAACTGCAAACCATGATGGAAAAGCTAGCTGCTAAACAACCGAGGCTGGTTAATCGCTCTAGGCCACTGCTGCTTCATGATAACGCTAGACCACACACTGCACAACAGACGGCTACCAAATTAGAGGAGCTTCAATTGGAATGTCTAAGACATCCACCGTACTCTCCGGACCTTGCCCCAACAGATTACAATTTTTTTCGAAATTTGGATAACTTCTTGCAAAGGAAAAAATTCAACTCCGATGGGGCAGTCCAAACCGCCTTCAAAGATTTTATCGATTCCCGTCCGAATGGTTTTTTAAGTAAAGGGATCGATGAACTACCTATGAGATGGCAAAAGTGCATAGATAGCAATGGTACATACTTTGATTAAATAAATATATTATAATAAAAAAAATCGGCTTTATGTTCCTCCCATACTAAACGTCAATTTCATATGTAAGGACCTAATATTTACCGTGTTTTGTATAGTTTTCGGCAGGCTACCAAGAAGTGTACTATGTCGGCGTCTCTTATGTTTGAACGAAAATCCTTATTTTGTTTCATCTTGTTATTTGGGCAATAATCCGTGTCTGATTTTAAAAATTTGTACCAAAACATTATATTATTCTTTGATTTACTGATACAAATTTTAGATCATTCAACATTTTTGTTATTTTTGTCCTTCGTTACTTATAAATAATATGCTGGAAGTGTGGGAGAATCACATTATCAAACATAATAATTTCGGTGTCTGTCAGTCCTATCTATCCCCGTAACTACGTGTAACGTCCATAATTTCGTTTGAATTCACGGCTAAAAAAATGGCCAGAGATGGGGCTTGAATCCCGGGTCACCAAACCCGAACCGATTGATTAACGCATGTGACTACGGCCGCCTCTCCGTAGATTGCAAAAGCCAAAAAGACGCTATAAATGCCTGTCTCAACACAAATATTTCTAGTGAGACAGGTACAGTCCAAACAAAATTTTATACATAAAATTAAATAGAAATAAAATATATATATATATATATACTAGAGCTTAGCAAAGACGCGAACTAATGTTCCGTCATTTTTTACGGGTTACAGCCGATTATATATTAATACACTTATATTTTTGGTTATAGAGTTTCTAATTCTTCCAAGTGAAGATATTTTTTAGAAATTTTCTTCACAATATATTCAGTATTTTTTGTAAATGTTAGTTTTGAATCTATAATTTCACCTAGGTATATTGTATACTGCAAACGTTTTGTCGTCCATTTTCATCAATATTTTCCAATATTTTTTCCAATATCCCAAAGCCAATAAATACATTACAATGAAAGAAATATCGAAATTTGATAGATGTCTATTAATTTTTAATAACTAATTTTTACGCCTATACATGCCAAGAGGCCCAATTACAGAAGCGAAACACATCACAAAACACCCAGGCTTGAGAAAATCACGTAGAATAATTGTGATCTCACCGGGAATCGAACCCGGAACCCTCGGTGTGAGAATCCAGTGTCATATCCGCTGGGCTACGAGGGCCGCCAATTTTTTAATATAAAATCAATTTCTCTATTTTTTAGTCTTGGGACAACAGTCACCAAATAAAAATTGCTGTTTTCAGAATACGGCCGAATGTATGTGGATGGAGTGGAATATAGGATACAAATAATAATATTGATAATAATTGTAGTCGGCAGTAGATTCCAACGGTTATCTCTAGTGACGTCATATATTGTCAAATGGAATTAAAAAATATGTATAAAAATATTTTTTTGTGTGGTGAGGAATGCGGCCGCCAGGACGGATGTCTGTCCATTTTGGACGCGGTCAATCATAAAGTGTCCACTAGCGATTATGATCTATACCATTTTTAACAATGTATCTATTCTGTATATTATTCGATGACTCGGTCGCCCTGATTGGTCCTAGACTGAGAGCTAGCGATCGCCAGACTTACGTTATAGTATCTAACCTGAAATATTTTCTGTACATGTACACTATGGCTACCAAAGAAAAAGAAAAACACCTCACAAAATTGTATGATGTATTAGATGGAATGCAATATGTCTAAGTGAAATCATATACAAGCCCACACAACATTATGTGTGGAACTAAATAATTAAGATAAAAAAAGCAGGTAAGAAGGTTTGGATATTATGATATTTGAGTTTGGGGGATTACGGCAGATAATAGGTAATACAGGTACAAAAAAGGAGTAAAAGAAACGTAAATGAAACGTAAAAGTAACACACCGGATGTTTCATGGTATAGTACTATACACTCATATTAATGATTGACAGACGCTTTTCGCGGGTCATTTCTTCCGCCAGACGCTTTGAAGCTCTATACACAATAATAATGTCATTTACGTTATAGTAACAAATTTGAATAATATATATTTTATTCGGGCCACTATTTAACTATATTGCCTGATACCTTATATTTTAACGTTTTACATACACATTTTTTGTACTTGTATTACTGGTTATCTGCCAAAGACCCTCGAACTCAAATGTTAGGATTTCCAAATCTTCTTACGGACTATAGTGTAGGTACTTTCTCAGAAAACTACAGAATCACCAAAAACACATTTTGAGTCTTCGAAATAATAAACTTTTTGCACATATTTTCCCCAGTATTTTTAATTAATTTCCAATACGAACTTCCATTGTCAGTATATATAATATTCCTCTCTCTCTCTCAGGGTAACAGAGTAATAATAAAAACCGAAATTCCAATTGGAATTTTGACAGAGTTTTTATCATTTTATTTAGGTAACTTGTATTGAAACGAATGAATTTTTTGTAATCTATATCATATACATCATAATAAAAGTTCGACGTTTAACAAAAAATAAGTTAGAAATATTGAAAAAAAAACGAGCGAGCCTTACAGTAGTCACATAGGATGTGTACCTAACATTTGACATCTCACAATTAAAAATATCAATTGAGCAGTGACAGAAATTAACCTCAAAATTTAAATAAGCTAATACTTATACATTTACTAATTAGTAAATTACACGCAATTTTATTTAGAAATGTGTTTGGTCAATTATATGTTTTTATTAATTTTCATAGATGGTGGTAGTGTGCCGCCATACATATTGTATGAAAACTTTGAATAAACATTTAAAAATAATCACATAATAAAATTTGAGAATGTAAATCATTAAGGGTAGTTATTGTTTGCATTAATGTAAAAAAAAGTATTTATTGAATGGTTTCGAAGATATAAGCCAAAATATATCAAAGTTACAAAATCCACACGCTTGACACCAGCCTCGCACATATATACAAAATCAGAAGCATTGGCTGGTAGTGTGCGTCTTCACTGTGATGGCACTTGCTGGACATTGATTTGTTTATAAACGATGATTTTTTTGATTAGTTAAATGAAATTGGGCGCGTCTTATTTCCTGTTACGCATTTCCTTTTTTCTTTTTCTATATATATTTTTTCTTATCTTTTTCTTTTCTTTTCTTTTTCACGAAATCGTGTCGCATATCTCCATAACTATTGATTGGTCATGGTTGCTTGAACATTTTCCACTCGTAATCAAAGCAGGAATATAGTTCTGCGATGTTATTAATGCTTTCTAAATAACCCTGTTTATCTCGGTCGCGAGATGAGGCTGCGAGACAGACATGTACTTATTATGTGCAATTATATTCCAGTTCCACACTGGAGTGTGCCAGGAGATTCTGTTCCCCGGGTGGACGAGCACCACGGCCGGCCAGATGGTGGGGGCCTGCGTGGTCGTATTCCTCGCGGGCATGCTGTACGAGGGGCTGAAGGCCTGGCGCGACATGATCTTCAACAGGGGGTGCGCCTCCGCGCAGGCCACCAGCCAGGTCAACATCACAAAGCAAGAGTGCGGTCCGGACAGCAACTGCAGCGGCCAGAAGATTGTCAGGTCAGCTCGAGTTTAATCGTAATCTCCTTCTTCTTTTTGTGCCTTGACAGGTCCCCCCGACCAACGTTGGCGATCACCTTCGCGAAAATCTCTGTCCTGCGCTCCCGGAACAAATCCTCCACCTGTCTCATTCCGGTCCACCTTCTGATGTTGCTCAGCCAGGACATTTGCCTTCTACCAACTTCCCGTCTTCCTTCTTTAGTATTAATATTCGTAGTAGTATTAGTACCTCGTGTATTAGTCGGAGGAGACGATGTTTTTCCCCACGTAGCACGTGACCCAAATAATAAACCTTATTCACTTTGACATTCGACAGTAGCTCTCTACTTGCTCCAGATCTCTGAAGCGCTTCTGTGTTGCTGACCATATCATATGTGGGGTATAAAATCAAATCGGCATGTAGTTATCTTGCTCGTAATTGTCGTATGCTGTTTTTGTTTATTCAAGCATAGTACGGGGGGATCCAAAAGCCAAAAATATACATATTGATTGTGTTCCCTTTAGCAATTACGACGCATATTCCATCTAAATTGAGATCTTTCTACATGTAGAAGTAGGGATTCTGTGCCGAGAGTCACTCTTATCTTGGTACTTCTCACTCGGTCTCTACTGCTACTGCTGTTACTCCCCAAGATAACTCATTTCGGTAGCCTGGATTTTCGATCGCACACACTCTGTAAGAATCCATGTCATTGGGACTTTATAAAGGTGGACCCGCGGATAGTAAAATATGGTCATTAGAATATCTTGAAGCATCTAGAAATTACCACGGACAGAGCGTGCCATCTATTGAGCCGCCGCAGGATATCAGGCACGGACAATAGATGTCCGCACGTCGATAACGTGCACCACACAAGCATATCAAAATGTTACAAGATAACATAGGACCGAATGAATACATGTCACACTATATTAGATCTATTTTCTTATCGAGTAGATGCTAGCGACCGCCAGACTTACAATATAGAATCAAACCTCAAATATTATCTTTCGATGTATATTACGGTAGGTAAGAAGATTAGGATATTATGAGATTTGAGTTAGGGGGATTTTGGCGGATAACAGGTAATACAGGTAAAAAAAGTGTAAATTTCAGACTTGTTGCTATATCATAAATGACATGATTATTTATAGATCTTCAATGTGTCTGACAAAAGAAATGATCCGCGAAAAGCACCTGTCAATCCTCACTAATATGAGTGTATGGTACATACTATCCCGTTTAGCATACAAAAAAATCTGTTTTTTATTTTTACGTTTTACTTGCACATTTTTTGTATCCATGTTACCTGTTATTTGCCTAAATCCTCGAAGTCAAATATCGTAATATCCAAAACTTCTTACTTTTTATAATGTAGGTACATGTACAGAAAATATTTCCGGTTTGATACTGTGACGTAAGTCTGGCGGTCACATAAGATAAAGAAGCACCGGTCACGGAGAAACATAAGATAAAGAAGCACATCAAATAATTGATTAAATAGATATCTGGAATTGAATTGCTTTATTTTTCTTTTCAGATATCCGATGTTGTCAACGATGCACACAATCCAGACCGTCCTTCACATGCTGCAAGTATTCTTCTCGTATCTTCTCATGTTGATCTTCATGACATACAACATCTGGCTGTGTCTGGCCCTCGTTCTGGGAACGGGTCTTGGCTATTTCCTCTTCGCCTGGAGGAAGCAATCCGTGGTGGACCTCACTGAACATTGTCAATAATGAGACGAAACAGCTTCCAAGGTTTTAATATTTGAAACTTTTAGTTTTATTAAAATATCTCCAAAATTTTGACAGTGATTACTAATCGAAGGCTTAGACAAAAAGCTTTGACCAATTTTGAATGCAGGAAAACACCTACAGGTCGATTTTTTTATTCACGACAACTATAGTCGGCCACTGACGAATCTGTTGGTAGTAAAGATTTGATTAATGTTTAATTGTTTTCAGGATAAGGAATTAAATAATATTATTTACATTTTTAGAATAACAACGACTGGAAATAAATTTTGGTTAAAAACGAATAATATATTTTACTACATTAATTTACAAGACGTAATAAAGAAGAAATTTCGGAAAATTTTAAAATGGTTTAAAAATAATTTTTAATGTTTTGTGTTTTTATCAAGAAAACAAACTGCGCACGGTGTACATAACCGATACTATGCATCACTGACGTCAAGTGTGTTGTCGCATCATTGTCTAGCGGTCATATAACGCTGTCTCTTTCGCACACATTGTCCTGTCTCGGTATACAACCCATTCTTGAAATGTCATGACAATAAAGTCGACCTGTATATGATGTGTTTTCGCACATGTTATATATTCCATATACCTTATTTATGTATCCCGTAATAATAAATTTTTTTGGAGATAATTTAATAAGTGAGTTGTTTGAATTAAATTTGATGAATAGGATAGAGTAGAGTTTTAAAAGTTGTTTCTACGGTACATTGTAAAATATATACATTACAGCTGTGATATTGCTAGCATTCCATAACGTATTGGTATGTAAATACACAAATATATAGGGTTACACTATAATAGTGACTTTCTATGCTGACAAGATTTAATTCAAATCCGTAATATAACAATTTTTGGATATCTTTTAACAAACCAATCCTGATAAAAATAATTTTATTGTCTATCTATCAGTCCGTAACTTCCTGTAACTTCCGAAATGTTTTATTTTTAAAATACCTACTTTTTTAGTATTTTTTAATTTTGCTTTTTAATTAAGACCGGCGGGTAAAATAGACGAAATTCCACCTCTCCCTTACCTCACCCTATTCCCATGATATATTTTTATACAAATCTACACCGTTTGACAAATCTTATCTTATCTTATGCATACTTTAGGACCCAACTAAACATGTAAAAGTAAGTCATTATTGACAAGTTACAATATTTAATGCAAGTATTTCAAATAAATTTGCTTAAAATGTTAAATTGAGAACCGACTATGTTACATTTTTAAAATATGGTAAATGTACCAACAAGTACTGTGATATTCTAAACATTCTATGACATAAATGCAAATATTGCTTACAGATTTTCAGAAATATCTATGTATATTGTCGTGCAATGTATCAATAAACCGTGAGGAGTAACCAGCATAGAGATATATTTAAAAATTGTACCACAAGGAATTAAACTTTGCCACTTTCGTTATAAAATCCTGACATTGATCGTGATTATTTTTTTACGTATGTGTAAAAATATTTTTAAAGTACTTAATTATGAAGAGTTTGAAATGATAATAACTATGTTAACATTTAAATAATTATCATTATCTTGTAAAGATTACTGAAATATTGAATAAATATTTTATTCTAAATGTGTAGTATTACTTTCATTTATAGTTTTAATCGATAGCTACCCAAAATAAAATGTATAATATTAAATTTTTAACTGGTTTGAGAATTACTGAAAACGCGTAATTGTTAACGCGTTATTTTATAATAATTGTTATATAAGTTATATAATAATTGCTGACTTTAATGTACATACACACAAAGTCCAGGCCCGTGCAGTGAGTTCATTTGGAGCATGACTTTTCCGTAAGCATATATTTTGGAAAGAACACCGTAATAAAATATTTATGTGACAGAATATTATGGCATATTAATATCTGAAGAGGGTAATAATAATTGTGATAGGTATATTACGAAATATATATTTTATTTAGATTTTTTTTACAAGATATTTGCTTACATACATTTCATGTTTCAATATCTCACTGCACGTCCCTGAAACAAACATATACATATACAGATTTGAAAATCACTACCACGTTGTACATGCAATTATTTAATGTTTCTGTAAACTACGTATAGTATATTGTTTATTAATGTGTAGTTTGATGCCTTTTATAGAAATATGATAAGTATATTTATTTAATTGTAAGAACTTTTAAATAATATGTCACAGTTACAGACTGGATAAATATTTTTTAGATACACAAATTAGAATATAATATAATTATTTTGTAAGTTGATTTGAATTTATATGGAGATGCGATTGTGTTTGTGAAGACTTTTAACTTTTATGTGAGTTGTATAGTATGATAAACCTCGATTTTTAGTCAGCGAAAGAGGTGGACCAGTGGCGGAACCAGGTGAATTAGCGCCCGGAGCAGAAAAAAAATGTGAAAAATTGTATCTCCGATAGCGATTTTTTTTATCATTTTGGTAGATGTGCATAAATATTTCTATAATATCTTTAAGTAATATGATAACATTATTAATGACCAATTATGCACACATTTTTTTCATTTGTGAATACCAAAGAAAGGGCATGTTAATAACAAGTATCGTTGAACACGTTGTGTCGTAAAAGCAATTAATTTTTGAAGTTTTTAATGACAAAGGATTTACGCCATACACATATTTTTAACCAGCTTGATATTTTGATATTTGATGGTATTTTTCATTAATGTGACCAATTCTTTGATATTTTCGAATGTTAAAAATGTGCACGAAATTTATCACTTGTAGCACCAGTTTTCATCACTAAATTGTAACTGGTTCTCGAAATCTGAAAAAAATCAGCAAATTTTTTTGTTTTTTCATCCACCCGTTGATCCGCCATGGAAAAGTCTTTAGTTGGGAAGGCGGAAAAGAGTTAGTTGCAGTAGCCGCTTTGTTTTACTGGGCCATCTAAATAATTGTGTTGCTTCAAATTAGTAGTGGTGTAAAGTTTAGTTGCTGTGTTGTAGAGTTAATTCCATGTGCTTCGTAGAGTAAATTTTCCCATAAATTGCTCAACATTGACATGTACATTAGCGTTGACTATGAAGATACCAACAATGATATTATAGTTTATTACATGATGTTTTCTGTTAAACTCAGTAAGGGGTGAAGGGTTAGGTTAGGTTAGGTGTCTGCATGTAATGGTAGTATGTATATTGTATTTTGAAGGGTGTATAATAAGATGCCTGCGAGGGAATACAAGTAAATTTTAATAATATCAAAGAGAAAATTTTGTGGTACATTATCAGCCACGCGTGTAGAACTTTGGTTTTGACTTGAGTATAATCAAGCCGAGTGCACACATCTTAAAATATATTTTGTACCATTATTTATGAATAGTAAATTGAAGAATAAATGTAACTTCTTAAACATATTCTATAGTTAGTGTATAACTAAGAAAATAAGAGTTATACAAGATAATATATATATAAAATATAAAGTGCATTATTGGATATACAAATACAATAATTACATATTATAAAAATATTTTTTTACCTCTCCTGGACATGATTTTTTCTTGGACATACCTTATTTATATTAAAGGTTTAAAACACCTACCATTAAAACTTATAATATATAAAAAGTGTGTATAAGTACCTAATGCTTAAAATACAAGTGAAAAGGTAAAATACAATACTTATAATACAATTATAAGTATTGTACTAACAGGTATGTATTAGTATTAAAAAATGACACCGTAAGATTATTTACGTTATAAGTTTAGATACATTATAACAAGTAGACTTTTTTTATAAATATTTTATATGTGTAATGAAGATTTTTAAAAGTGAAGAATACTAAATCCTATTTTGTACTATATTTCAGTTCTAAATGAGATTTCACGATTTTAGAGCCACTATTATAAATTTATTATATTGATTTGTAAAAAATACTGTTTCATAATTTTTTTTTAAAGTACATGGGATGTAAATAGATAGGAAGTACCAAGTAGAAGTAAATAGTAAGTGAAGTAGTGCAATGTATAAACAGTACCGGAGTTTAAAAAAAAGTACTTAGAAAATTCCGTTTTACAATAAATACATGAAAAATAATAATAGAAAATTTTTAAAATTACAAAGATTTTGTACATTTCTAAAATAATATTGAATGTGAATAAATTATGTGTATAAAATAAATCCTTTAATTTATATATATTGTTTTTTTCTTATATATTTGTAATAATAATTATTTCCCAATTGATTTTATTCTTCCGTCTGATTTTATCGATAAATAAAATTAATCGCCTTTTTTCTGATTAATATAGTGACATCTGAACGAATAGCTGAATAGGTAAACATTGTTTGAAAGGTTTAAGGTTTGTTATCGGACGGAAACCATTTCGTCAAGCTTATTTTGTTTTGCCTCCGATATTGTAGATGGCGCTATGCGCTAATATTTTGTTCGGTATTCATTAAATGGAGGGCAATTTGCGGTAGAATTCTTTTGGAGATTTTGTAGTCTAATAAATCTCGTTTCGCCACAATATTATGTATGATATAAAAATGACTAGTAAGAAAATTTTGAAGACCCGTGATTAAAATCCTTTTTTGAGAAATACCTATTTAAACTAGTACCTATTATATACAGGGTTATTTGTAAAACATTAATAAACTCGCAGGACTATATTCCTGCCTTGATTATGAGTCGAAAATGTTCAAGCTATTATGACCTAATATCAATAGTTAAGGAGATATGCGACATCAAAGTTTGCATTTTTTTCAATATTTCTGACTTATTTTTTGTAAAACGTTGGACTATCATTACAGTAACTTATATCGAATATGAAAAATTCATTTCCTTTAATACAAGTCAAATAAAAAAATAAAAACCTTCGAATTTTTTCAGGGTTTTTATCATTTTTTTAACTTGTATTAAAACCAATGAATTTTTCGTAATCGATATGAGTTACTGTAATGATGGTCCAACGTTTTACAAAAAATAAGTCAGAAATATTGAAAAAAAAAAATGCAAACTTTGATGTCGCATATCCCCTTAACTATTGATATTAGGCCACAATACCTTGAACATTTTCGACTCATAATCAAGGCAGGAATATAGTCCTGCGAGGTTATTAATGTTTTACAAATAACCCTGAATATCTACGGATAGGTAGGTAATTTTTTTAATTCCAAACATCATAAACAGAACAAAAATACACATGATCACTATAAAGATCACTTTTAGGCCCGGTTGCTTCAAGTTGGATCAAAGTAAGCGTTAAAAGCATAGATTTTTGCGTTCTCCACCAATCAGACGATCCGTTTTCGTAAATATCTGTGCTTTAGACTTTAGACGAACGCTTGCTTTAATCCAACTTGAAACAACCGGCCCTTAGAGATATATGTAATATGTATGTTTAATGTATGGCTGAGTTAAAAGTAATCAACAAATTTAAACTTGTAATTATCTTTTAGAATGAACAAAGTAGTTATATAGATATAGGTACCTATTGCTAATGGATCTGAGCCCGTTTTCGATCCTTTGCTGTCGTGTTCGGTCACTGAAATCACTTAACAATAAAATTAAATCAATTTATTAAACCTACTTACATACATATGAAAATAAAAGCAAACTAGTTTTTTAGTTTCACATGTTTAATTTTGTAAACGACAGGCAGCGGCCAAAATTTTTTTAAGTGTCTGAAATCATTAATGGTTACGGAATATTTATATGTACGCAGTGTATATTTTCTTACAAGTATAAAGCTAGTATTATAATGATAAAACGATACTAAAATAATTTTAAAATGTTCAATTTAATAATGTTATTAATTTTTTAATTTACTAGAAATTTTTAGGTACTCTTTTGATGATTTTAAAACGCTTTTTATTTATAAAAAGTAAAGACTTTAAACAATATATTGTATTTACTCACGAATTTTGAGTCTTCAACCACTATTTAAAAAAGAATTAAAAACACTTTAATTACCTACTATTTAAAAATAAAAAATCAAAAGTATGAAATATGTCAACAAATGACACAGTTTTAAAATCAATCTGATTTTACATTCAACAACTAATTATATGAAAACTATTGAAAGAAACAGGTATATAATTTTATACAGCTGTTTATAGATTTATATAGCTGTTCCTTTTAATGGTTTTCACATAAATACAATGTAAAATAGTTAGATTGATAATGCCCTCATAAGGCGAAACACGGCTTAGAACTCAGAACACTTGAACAAGTAGTACCTACCCACTAAAAAACAAGTGTGTTTTTGAACATTGTTTCGCGTCTTTGCTAAGCCCTAGTTTATATTTAAGTATCTTTTTGGCGGTCCGCGGAGAGGCAGCGGTAGCAATACCTGGTTTGCTGGCCCGGGGTTCAAGCCCCAGTCCGGCCGTTTAATTTGTTTTTTTAGCCGTGAATTCGAACAAATTTATGGACGTTACACGAAATTACGGGGACAGACAGACAGACAGACAGACAGACGGACGGACAGACGGACAGACAACGAAATTATTATATTTAGTTAAGATTAGATGTGTGATTATGCAGTTCTACAAACTTACCTCCGAAACAATAAATTAATTTGTTATATTTTTTCTACAAAATCAAGTCACTGCACAGTTTTGTTAGATAAACCATTTAAAAATGATGAAGTCTACTAATGTTATTTATATAAATTTAATGTATCATTAACGTGAGCCGAAAATAATACACCCGAAGTTAAAAAATTTAATAATTTCATATAATATAGGTATAGAAATTTGTGAGCTTGAAAATCATAATTCATCTGTCAACAATTGATGGGATTCTTTTAAGTAAAAAAAAATACTTTTAATCTTGTGAACAAAAAATGTTGGTCATTTAAGGTCAGGTCATTTCGCACGTGGTGGACCCTAGAGACTAGAGGCGTGGTCGTCTGGTTATGATTAATGACCCCAGAACCCGTGGATTGTGCATCCGTGACCTGCTTGTCGTCTTGCAAACAACATCTGATTTTCAGAGATGCATCTAGGAATTTAAAAGACATTACACCGTGTAAATGGAAGTAGAAGCATTAACACTCGAACTTTTGCTTAGTTGAAAGCAGCTTACCATTCTGTACTTTATTTTTCGAATCAAGTATTTTTCTCGACTAAAGAATATAAAGCCACACCCTTTCAGCAATAGTTTTAGAATTATTAGTTTTTTTCAGGTTTACTCTGTAGTTTCATCGTTTACTGATCAAATGGGAATCATAATTTAGTCTTTTTCGGCGATCCCCCGTTTCGAGGTTGACGTATGCCATGTTGTATCGCTCGTGTGTCCGAGCGTGGCTGAGGAGCCCTATTCTCGAACCGTCGAACTTCCACAGGTTGTGCACGTGCATCAGGTGGGCAAGGGAGTTATGACAGATGAATCTTACTCCTTTTATTTCCTCTTCTTTTCTCAAAAATTGTATCAGCCCTATTCCGTTCGCTTGTTTTCCCGGCGTACCTACGTAATATGTTTTTTGACAAATAATTTAGTATGTAGTTTCTTTGCTAACAATTGCCATACGTATAAAGTAAATTATTTCTTCGTATCAATATTATTTTAGAAGCATATCGATTTTAAAAGCTTTTTACAAGACAATCTTTCAAACTTGATGTTTGTTACTAGAAATAATTATTCAGTGTTATATATTAAAAATTAACAGACATTGTTAACTTGATCGTTTATAATGTGTATATTTTTAAAATGTTAAGTACAGATCATTATAACATGATGTTGAAAAACACAGAAACAATTGTTTTTGTTTTTGAGACATCTCTGATGGAAGAAATGAAATAGTTGTTTTTCAATTTGAACGTAATATATTTCACAGGAAATTGACATTGTACTCAATTTTAATGTACCTGTTTTGTAATATAACTTTAACGTTTGTGTTTGTATAAATTTTAGATCTCCTTCCCAGCATTTTTTCAACTAGGTATGCCGTTGGGGTCGGCGCTTCTCGTTCTCAGGCTATATCTTCTTCGGTTCTAGGTATCGCTTTCATCCAGGCCGTTTCTCTGCAGTATTTTGGAGCATATATTGAGTCATCCAGGAGTTCTTTGGTATTCTTCTGGATGACTGTCGATGAAGCTCCATAGAAATTGCCTGTTTCACCGTGTGGTCCGGTGGTCCCTGTTCAACTATAGTTCATTCAGCTTACCCACTGTTTATGTCCGAGACATCCAGGCTAGCACGAATGCGTGAAATTTTAATCCTTTTAGTGTTACTCCTGCCGACCATATAAGCATTCGCATTTCTGCTGTTTCGAGTTGCCTAGAGTAGGAGTTGTACATAGTCCAGCATTCGGAGCCGTACATCATCACGGGTCTGACAATAGTCTGGTATATCTTTCTATTATGTTTTATAGGCATTTTCGGGTCACACAAGATTATTTCTGTTACGGATCTAAATTCATCCATCCCACACTTATTCTGTGGTCAACATCCGCTGTAGATGCAAAGAGAAAAATGCAAAATATACAACAAAGCAGGACATTTATTTATAAGATTTTCATTTTTAAAAAATAATAAAAAGGATTTTATCTTTATACAGAATGCTGAAAAAATCCCCCGTCCTGCTCTTGTGACCTGGATGCGGCATTACAAAAGGTTCTCATGACCATACCGAAGTCGTTGTATTGTATTGTATTGGGTCCAAATTATCTGGTTCAGATTTCACTGTCCATTAAAAAATAAAGAAAAAAAATCTAGACAAAAAATAAAAAATAAGGACATGTATTAAATGGAATGAAAGCCATATTTTAACATTGATAATGCACGAAGTACCTACTAGAGTTACATTTTATTTCTGTTTAATTCTTCTTCGTAATATGAAGGGAAATAATTACCCTTATAAAATCATATAATATGTGGGGTATAAAAGCAAAGGCAGAAACATCCAAAAAATTGAAAGTAATCTTCGAGGATTACTTATTTATAATGTACTAATTCGAGATTTCATAGAAAACAGTCCATAAATTTATATTAAATTTATAGGAATTTATAGGATTTTGGAAGGGATAGATACAAAAATCTAGAATTCAGTACATTTTAATTTAGTAACCCTGAGTGACTGCATCCAAAACATTTTTTAATTTTTGTATATTACTGCCTTTAATTTACGAGTGTATGAAAAATATCATACTTACCTTTAATCCGTTACTGAGTTATTGTTACTAGGTACTTATACTGTGTAATTTTAATAAGAGTATAAATAAAATAAGAAAAGAAATCAATATTGTATTCAAAATATTTTTATTTCAACAAATATATCCTATTTACACGCAATAAAAATTAATATGTAATAAAATAGGAAATTTTTAGCAAACCTCATTTAAAATTAAATTCAATAAATTATACATTTTTCAACCTCCCTAAACATAAGCAATATGAATAACTCCACTGCATTATCGTAAATATATCTGACTCAAAATGTTTTAATTCTCAGATTTTAATAATAGTATTTGTATATAGCAACATCCTTCTAATATTTCTCAGAGTTATATCGAAAATTTATTTTAAGTACCTACATCACCTTGGAAGAGTAAAATTTAGGTAGAAATTGGGCTATTTTTACAAGGAGGTTATAAATGAATTATTTTATGTTTTTTGTTGACACTCATTAAGGTAAAAAAAAATCTCATAAAATCATCGTTTAAAATGTACCGGAAGTATGTTTACTAGAGACGGCAAGGCTGAGAATGATATTGAAAGGAGAGTGACCGCGGGAAACAAAGTGAATGTTGCTCTGAAAGCGATTATGGACAATAAAAATCTGTCAAAAACTAGCGATACGTAATGGAGTTCTGGTGGCAACTCTGATGTGTGGAAGCGAAGCTTGGAAAAAGAACGAAACTAGAATGAATGCAGTCGCTTAGACGTTTGTGTGGAAAATCTTTATAGATAGAATAAAGAAAGGATCGCAGAGATGGTTTGGCCATGTGGAACGGATGAGTGAGGAAAGGATGGCAAAGAAAATTTATGAGGCGAGTGTTGAAGCCAGTAAATAGGAGTCCGCGGAAGACCTGACATGACCAGACAATTCAAATATTAGAGGATGGCCTTGTTAGAAGTTTCAACAACCGAAAAGCGTCCAAGAGAAGATGTATGAAAGTGGACGAAGCAAAAGTGGTATGCCAGGTCAGAGGAGTGTGGCATTTTATACACTCTGCCTATCCATCTGGGAAACGGTGTGATGGTTAGTTAGTCATTTAATAAGTGTCAATAAAAAAATATAAAAATAATTGATCACCGTCATGAAATAAATTACCGAAATTCTACCTACATTTTGTTCTTCCAGGGCGGTGTAACCCCTGAATTTGTTTGGAAATTAATCTATTATATATATAATAATATTAAGTCGTAATTGGTAACCACACCATTATATTGCTAAAAATATATATCTGAGGAAGTGTCAATCATGAAAATATTTATTCTTGAATTGAGAGCAAATAACGATGCTGATAATTTGAGAATATTAAAAATATTGATATTTTATATCAAAATATCACTTATAAAATTCTTAGTTTTCTGATGAAAGGCCGCTTTTATCACATATTACATACATTACATTGGCATATATGGTGTAAAGTTTGGTTTAACCGTAGATTCTTGGTAGATTCAGATATATACCGTTAAGGACGTCCCGCGGATAAAGTAAGGCGTTAAATTCTAAAAGGCAGCAAATCGGGAAAGAATATAAAAAGTAGATTCGAAATAAAAATTACAATTACCATCTCGTTAGAAAATTAAAGGTTGCTTTAAAAATCATTTTTAATTGGAATTGTTTAAAAATTTGGGCGAAAGCAACTATGAAAATATCAATGATTGAAGCTCATAAAATTTTGTGAAAACTCAGCAAAGGGCGGTAACATTATACCGAAATGGATCGAGTTTGAAAATAATTCAATTTTAAATGAACAAATGATTTAAACGCTGAATCTACATAGTTTCCAATCAATGCATCCACAAAAATTACCAAAAGGCGACGGTTGTAAGTAGGTTTATTGTATATTGTTTTCCCATTTAATAAAATTTTATTTACTCAGAATATTTCGAGTATGTTCAAATTTTTCTAGAACATTCGATGGAACAATATTGGATCATTAATCAAGATATATTATAGATGTCCCATATAGACGAAGCTTTTTTTTAATACGGGAAAGTAGGTATGAAAGTCTTTTTTAAGTGTTTGTTCATAGGGCTTAAGACCTATCGTACGGCCGGTTTAAGTGATCACTTTGTACAATGTAACGTTCACAATTCCACCCATGACAGACTAAAAAAAAACTAAAAATAAGGCTACCATACCTACTTTCCCATATAAAAAATTGCTTCTCTGTGAGACATATATAATATATATAAAGATTTTTATTTACATTTGTAATTGTAATAAAATTATATCAAAATAAATAGTAGAGGAATGATACAAAATAGTAGGGGCGGAAATCTAAAATCTGTTTAATTTAAGGATGGCACTTACCTAGGAAAGTATCTAGCGATGCGTAGTTAATTTACTATGCGTACGATATGCCTATTGCATATCGTACGCATAGTAAATTAACTACGCATCGCTAGATACAACGAATGACGAATGCTCAGCGCTGAATCTGCATTGTCATTCGAGAAAAAGTTTCATCCTTTTAAGACAGCCTCAGGCCCGGTTGTTTCAAGTTGGATTAAAGTAGAAGTTCGTTTAAAACACAGATTTTTACGGAAACGGATCGATAGATTGGCGGAGGACGCAAAAATCTATGCTTTAAACTAACTTTTATTTTAATCCAACTTGAAACTCTTCAACCTCTCAGGCGTGTAAGGGCCTTACACGCCTGAGAGGTTGAAGATCAAAATCTGTCAGGGTAGGTGGTCATACCTTAACTTCTATTGTGCGGCCAGTTTTATGTGGATATTCATTTATTATCTTGAGCCATACAAGTGTCGCTTTATAATTACTTTGATTTTTCAGGCTATTCAGTGTAAGTAGCCAGACTTTAATCCCAATCCTGCATTTTTACAACTCCACCAAATTCTTACTTATTTCTTCAAGAGCAACAAATTCAAATAATGTCTGGATAAAAGCCAGATTTTCGGTGTGAGAATAATAAGGTAATAAAAATGAAAATCTTAAACATCCATATAAAATAAACGGAATATCAGACAAAATATTTAAAAAATTGATAAGTCTTTATACAAAAAGTGTAAACGAATGTTTGAATATAATTGTGTACGAAAATATTACATTATACGCAACATTAACATTTTGATGACAGAATGTACAGAATTGATGAAATGTCACAATAAAAATATGGTCGACACATGCGTGAATCGCAATTCGAGAACCCACAAAAATATTCCTACCGTAGGGACATGAATATATTAATGCAGCGGTTTCCAAAGTATGGCTTCCACATTTAAAAAAAAATTTCTCCAGAAAATTTCATTTTTGGAAATATTTACAACCGCGGAATAGAGAAATAAATTAAGACAGTGGCAAAGATTGATTCCCCCTATAATATTTAACTCTCGCGATTTAAAATCTTTTATAGAGAAGAATTCATCACAACTCATCAAATGTTTTAAAAAATAATTCCAAGAACTGAAACACGTTAGCAGAGGGACAATTGGGGTGCAATGGAAAATACCGATGCACCGAGGGCGCCGCGCCGTGAACCAAAAAAGTTTGGGAACCGCTGTACTAATGGAGATTTTATTTAAACTGAACAGATAAGCCAATACGTAGTATAAGAGTAAATATGTGAAAAAAAATCAACCCATTGGAATTAAATAGAGAACACTTATTTACAAAGACGCGTCCTCCCTTATGTACAAATACCTAATTCCCCAAATATTTTTTAAAAGATCTCCTAAATATATATAATCACAATAAGTACTATTCACTGGCATTATATAAGGCAAGATTGATTTAGAAATAATTGTAAAGATTTTAATAAATAAATACATAATATTTTTACAAAAAAGGCACAGTGATTACAAAATGTATATGCCCTAATTGATTTTTAAATAATTTTTGTTTATTTTTTTAACAACACTGTGTTATAAAATTGCAAGTGTAAAGACTATAATTTTCTACGTAAAATTGTATAAAAAAATACAAAGGATTCAAAGTTGAAAAATTTATATAAGAACACTCTTTATAACTCACTCTTTATAACTAATATATTATTCATGTTTTGTACTCAACTGAATACTAAAGATTTATAAGAGAACTTGTTGGAACTCAAATAGATACTCATTATTATACAGGCAACGCAAATATTCGAAGGCAGCACCGGTGAATTTTTTATAATTGATTTATCGTATGTATGTATTAATTTTTACTCAATGAGACAATGAGAAAATTTTTGCCGTCAAGACTTGAGTTGTTTGCTTATTATGTATGAAGGAGAGTCAAAAATTATCCACACTTTTGTCATAATGCACGTTCAAGGTAGTCATACTTTTGCGCACGCGTGCTTAGAGTTGGTACCTACTGTTGCGGTCACGCGTGCAAAATTTGATCCCAATCGCGTTAATTTTCTTCTTGATATTACTGTGTAAATTTGTCCGTTCTTCTAGCAGTTTGCGCCAAGGAAGCAACAGAAGAACAACGAACAACAAGAACAGCGGGCAATGAGGTCGGAGGGTGTGAAATTAGTTGAAATTAATCTTAGACTTTAATCACATCATGGGGACAGTGCTTTGTCATTTTTGTGGATCGAGAAGTTAGTGTCAAAACTGAAATATTTTCCATAGATGTACACTACAGTAGGTAAGAATGGTTGGATATTACGACATTTGAATATGAGGGATTTTGGTTGATAACAGGTAATATATATACAAAAAATGAGTAAGTCAAACGCATAAATAACAAGCCTGATTTATTAATACGTTATATACGGGACAGCACTATATATTCACATTATTCATTGCCAGACGCTTTTCGCGGGTCATTTCTTCCGCCAGACGCTTTGAAACTCTATAATGAATCATATCATTTACGTTATAGTAACAAATTAGAATTTTATATATTTTATTCGGGCCAGTATTTAACAATGTTACTCGATACTTTATATTTCAACATTATTTTGCACGTGCATTACCTGTTATCTGCCAAAATCCCCAGAACTCAAATGTCATAATATCCAAACTTTTTTACCTACTATGGTGTACATCTACAATTTTTTTTTCAAGTTTGATAATACAAAGTAAATCTGGCGGTCACTGATCCTACTTTATTAAGAGTGGCAGGGCGAGTATGATGCATGAAGAGTGAGTAGGACCCCCGTAAACCTCCACCACAGACAACAAGATTCAGCAAGCTAGGTGGTTCAGCGAATAGGCGAGAGTCTTCTTTGAACATCATTCAAGGTTCTGCCAGTCGAATCATCCATGACGAGCTTGGTTTCCGTAAAGTATGTGTCGATTCCCACATACTTAGATGTGTAGGAAGCGGTCCAAAAGTGGCTTCGCGACCAACCGAAAACCTTCTTCTTGGAAGAAATACGCGAACCTGTAAACCGCAGGACCAGTGTAAGGGGATCACAATGAAGAAAAATTAATTACATGTTGAACCTAACCTACCTTGGCGTAAACGAATTGTAGAACAAAAAGTGTAGATAATTTTTGATTTTCCTCCTTATATTAGTTTGTTCTCATTACAACATTATTAAAAAGTTAATATTTAAATTAAAAACATCACAGACATCAATAGCAAGATGAAGGAAAGGTGATTGAGAAGGTACGGCTACGTTAGATGCAGAGCATATTGCTAACCAGGCGATCTCCATCTTTCCCGAATTACATCCAGAGGAAGATCAAAAAATTCATGGGTGGTGCAAAGGGATAGTCAGATGCAGAGGCAAGGATTGGGTGATGTTATCCAGGATAGAAGAACGTATAGCTTAAGAATTAGAAGATCTAAGCCCAACTCGACGACGACAGTGAGTTGGGATGAAGCCAGGGAGGAGGAGAAATGTTTAAATGAATGACTCATATCTAAATACCTATATACCTACTGTTAAATATTCTATGTATAACTGCGTGGAATTATAATAAAAGCAATTTTTCAATATTTGAAATCATAATAACTCATCTATAGCCAGGTTTAAAAGGAAAATGATCATGATATTTTTAGTTTATGTTATATTTCGTGAAAATCGTAATTCACTAAAGTTTACCAACTGACCATTCTGCGTTTTCGGTAAAGGCCAAATACTTATTTAAGTATTGAAACTTTCACACAGATTAATAAGTCGTTTGCCAAATGGGCCATCGAATTGTGAAACAAGGCAAGTCTGATTGCCGCGAGTTGCCCGCAAACAGGTACTGAATAAAAATACATGTAACTATCGTTCGATTGTACTTAAAGAATTCACAAAAGTCGAGTAATCAAACATAAATATTAGGTCCTTACATATGAAATTGACGTTTTGCCGTACTGGCAAATTTGATCTCAAATATCTTCTCTTTGGTTAGGAATTCCAAATCCAAATTTATACAGCTATTTACTCATGTATTTGTGTTTTGAAAATTATAATTCATTTGTTTTTTCCTCAATTGTTTTTTTCTTTGCGTCACTCAGTTTACAAAATGAAAAACTTGAAATATCGCGTTATTTACGAGTACGAGTTCCACCGTGGCACCAGTGCTGCAGAAAAGGCTCGAAGGATTAATGATGTGTATGGCGACGGTGCCGCAAAAGAAAACACAGTCCGTTTTTGGTTCCAACGTTTTCGTTCTGGAAATTTCGACCTGCAGAACAAGCCCCGTGGACGGCCGGAGACCAAAGTTGATAATGAAGAATTGAAGGCTATTGTGGAAGCGGATCCATCGCAAACCACATCCGAGTTAGCTGCAGGCTGCGGTGTTAGTGATAAAACTGTTTTAATCCACTTGAAGCAAATTGGTAAGGTGAAAAAGCTTGAAAGGTGGGTACCTCACGAATTGAGTGAAGCAAATCAACAAACGCGCGTTGACTGCTGCGTTGCATTACTCAACCGGCACAATAATGAAGGGATTTTAAATCGAATCATTACCTGTGATGAAAAAGTGGATCCTGTACGATAATCGGAAGCGCTCATCGCAATGGCTGAACCCTGCCGAACCAGCCAAACCATGCCCCAAGCGAAAATTGACTCCAAAAAAGTTACTTGTGAGCGTTTGGTGGACTAGTGCTGGTGTCGTTCACTACAGCTTTCTTAAATCTGGCCAGACGATTACGGCAGATGTCTATTGTCAGCAACTGCAAACCATGATGGAAAAGCTAGCTGCTAAACAACCGAGGCTGGTTAATCGCTCTAGGCCACTGCTGCTTCATGATAACGCTAGACCACACACTGCACAACAGACGGCTACCAAATTAGAGGAGCTTCAATTGGAATGTCTAAGACATCCACCGTACTCTCCGGACCTTGCCCCAACAGATTACCATTTTTTTCGAAATTTGGATAACTTCTTGCAAAGGAAAAAATTCAACTCCGATGGGGCAGTCCAAACCGCCTTCAAAGATTTTATTGATTCCCGTCCGAATGGTTTTTTTAGTAAAGGGATCGATGAACTACCTATGAGATGGCAAAAGTGCACAGATAGCAATGGTACATACTTTGATTAAATAAATATATTATAATAAAAAAAAAATCGGCTTTATGTTCCTCCCATACTAAACGCCCATTTCAT
>JADDOH010007389.1:0-10519 GCA_016648135.1 Agrypnia vestita
GTTTAAACCACTTATTTATTGAAAAAAATCAACATGTTTCAAAGCCAATGGCTTCTTCATCAGGAAAACAAAAATATTATTTTTGTTTTCCTGATGAAGAAGCCATTGGCTTTGAAACATGTTAATTTTTTTCAATAAATAAGTGGTTTAAACAAAGTTAATTTATATTAATTATAATTATGTTACCACAAAATAAATTTGCTACATTTGAAGAAGAAGTAAATACTTATTCTTTAGGAACCAGCATATAAAAGTACCGTCATTTTTGACTGGTTATAGCTAGGAAAATAATAATAATAAAATTTCAGGACCCTGTAATTTCGACACTTGCATGTTGCTTGAACCGCGCGCTGATTGCGTGTCACATCTAATTGTCTAAAGTTATAATTCCAGCTAGTGACGGATGTTATGGACCGACAGGCAGACTGTGAAATTATGTTATTTAGATAGATAGTACGGATATGCTTGCATACGAATAATAATTTCAGGTCTACCACATTCAAAAGACCATTCCCTAGTGTTGTCCCGTATGAAGAAAGCGGAGGGAAGTGGCTAGGCAAGCCCGTATTACAAGCCTCAATATGATATTCCAAATAAATATATATTTTTTAGTTTGAAAAAGGTTACTTACTTACTATAAATACTTTTTTTGTGTTATTTTTTGCATTGTAACAACACACGTATTTTTATTTTACATTAAGCCAGTAAAACAAATTAAACATTCAATCAAACCCGTAAACAAAAACCACACATTACTCAGATAGCGTATCGGAATCACTGCTTGAATTTTCACAACTGTCATCCGACTCTGAAGCAATGTTTACAATCAAATTATCTATAGATGAGTCCATTCTCAGATCACTACTTTTATAAACTTCTTGAATTGCTTTTACATGCCTGCAATATTTTTTCCATTTTTCTGGATTATAATTTTTAAATACATTTTAAGTTTTTTCTGTTTTTCAGCTCAAGACTCCGTATTGACTGATTCTTCAGCCAATCCACCTTTAATATTCCTCGAAACTAGTTCTATGGGATTTAAATCCGCATGATAAAGTTAGAAGTCGTAAAACATCATGACCATGTGATTTTACAATATCGTCTATTTTGTATCGTTTTTCAATAGGTAAAAGCGTTTTTTACAAGTAAAAGTAAGTCGGTTTTTGTCATTTTTCCGTCAAATGATATTTTGTTTATGGTAAGCCAGTTATGTAATGTCCGTGATATGTTGTTTAAGATTAACGGCTGATGGTTTTTTATTTAATTGCACAGAATGGTAGCTGGCGTTATCCATTACGATGACACTTCTCGGAGGTACGTTTGGTAGCAATTTCTCCGTAATCCATTTACTAAAGTTGTGAAAGTTCATATCATCACTTGTGATAATCACCACTTTTTTGCTTTGATTTAAAAATCAACAAAGCTTCTGGTACGAATCCGAATTCCCTCCCTGTATTCATGATTATATTAATCGAGAACCTTTTGCAATTGGTTGCAGTACCCTTTTTTCGGTGTCCGATTGCCAACATGATGATACGGAATGACCAGCATTAATTAACATATGTTTCATCTACGTATATTATTGGTCGTTCTTCCCTTTTATATTTTGAAAGAGTTTCCTAAAAGTGGTCTCTCCAAGAAACTATCTGCAATCTTCAAGTAAGTTAAAAAGCAACATTAAAAACAATTTCCCTCGCTTGTCCGCGTAAAGGCTTTCCAGAAGAACCACCGGAATGAGACGTGGTTGGTTTATCCATTTTAAAAAAGTCTTAACGTGTGTTACGTAAAAAAAATATATTTTCTCACACTAGTTTCCGTTAATCTTTAAGGTTAAAATAATTAAAAATCAAAACTCGTTAGATGATAAAATCAGTTTATTCGGAAGAACTGAAGACAAAATATTTGAAAACGTCATATATAGGCAAAAATTCAAACACATAGAACATTATGAAGAAATGTGTTTGGAAGTTTCTACAAAAAATAAAATTCGTTATCAAATAATAATCCGTAGTAACCTAGGTAATAATATAATGTTTTGGAAGTTTCTTGGAAAAAAAATTTCACTACAATAAAAATAATTTTCACGTTCGTAACACCGTGTAAACTGGGCTTTTGCGTAACATGCTACAAAACTTTATTCAAAACGTTGAATTTGAACTGATAAACCACGCCTTTTCTGTGCACGGCAAAGAAAGTGCGTTTTATATAGCTACTAGTATATACGTATTATTGATGTTTAATTGGTGAGAATTATTGAATACTGATAATCCTAGTTAATAAAATAAATTATAAGTCACAAATACGATGTAACCAAGAACGGAATTTTATATAGAAAAAGATAAAAAATAAGTCGACCGTACGAAAAAAGATGCTTTACTTAAATAAGATACAAGCTTCGTGAATTTTTACGTATCCAATTTCATTTGCCGGATCTCAATAAAAAAAATGGTGAGGAATAAGATCCAGCTAAAAAAATGGCATAAGATTTTATCGACATAATAAGCTCACATCCGAGAAAGTATTACTGAAATCTGAACCGGTAGGTACTGGGTACCTACGTACCGCACCAGGCTGAATATGATCGCTAGTTTTAATCTAGCTATCAGCCAACTGCGTGGAATGCTAGAAATTTGAAGGAGTCGCGCGCGGGAATCTGGTGTCGGAGAAGAATGTCTTATAAGATGGCGGCGCTCGGTGAACGGCACGCTTCACAGTCCAGTGATTTGAGTATCGTCGCAGAAGCAGGGAGTTTATGACTTCCCTTCCGCCGTACAAATAGTTGTCATATTTCTAACCAAAAAGACGCTCAACTCAACGTTCAAATGCTCAGCTCACAAATGAAAATTCCAGAACGAAAATACAAAATATTATTCTAAGATTTTACCCTTTATACAATGCTTTGTTTCAATTATGGTGGTGAAGTTATTTGATAATAATGGAATATTAAGGTAAACAGATTTATAAAAATGATTATATTAAGATCCTTCAACAACTATTCAAGAATCCATACATGAGAGTATAATATTAGGCCCTTTACCTATGAAATCGCAGTTTTCTAAAAAGTACTGACTATTTGACGTTCGATATCTATTTTAATTTATATATTTTAATGATTTGTTTTCCAGCCTTTTATTAAAAGACTGCACTGAGTGTTCTGCAATAATGGTTTAACCCTTAAAATAGGGAAAACATACAATAGGTACATTATATTTAGATTCTTGAACGAAAAGTCATATTATTTATTTGCAAAATAATTTAGATTGCTCACAAGTTTGTAAAATTTGTTAATATGTAATTTAATATATAACCACAAAAAGTTCACCAAAAATCCAAAGGACCTTAAAATTATGTTTTATTGGTTCAAGAAAAATTTATTTATTTATTTGTTTATCAAGTGTTATTGGAAATTAAGATAAATGTGTTCGCTATTGTAACACGTAATGGTCGTGAAATTAGGTAAAAAACATTAACTTACAATTATTTCACCTCTTCGTGAGTTTGTGATGGTCGACATAGAGATAGATTTAATAAATTTAGAAAATCTTAAAATAATAATATTCAAAAAAGCCAAGTATGGACATCAAGATTATATTTCTTCTGGTTTGAATCGTTTAAAAGTAAAAGCCTGATATATTTCTTCTCAAGATTCCATGTATTACAAGAGGCTAACAAAATATTGAATATTCGGCTATACAAGTAATATTTCTTAGGTTTTTTTATTATACCATAGATATAATTCTGTGTTAAATTAATATTGTTTGCCAATCCTAATAGACTCGACCTTGTGAGTAGGTGCGAACGAGCCTTTATTATTTATGAAACGGAACAGCAAGTCTCGCGTGTAGCGAGTGCTTTACTCTTATTTTAACGAAACGGACCAATCACAGGCACGCGTTACCTTTCGACGGGTTGAGCCGGAGGCGACCGTCCTGGTGACTGAATCCGGCCAATGGCGAGCGCCGGCGGTGAGGTCATCGCGCATAGGATGAGTCACTGCACTAGCGTGGATTTCAGAGGTATGGTGAAATCATTACTATAAAAGGAGCGAAAACGATATACTCAGCCCCTTCAGTTCGAGACCAGACTTGCGAGCGGGAGCGCTGCCCAACAGACTACCGACGGAGCCCTGAGTTCCAGAACAGCATTTGCGGACGGAGTTGCTGCCCGGACTTATGGAGGAATCTACCATTCATCAGTACCAGAGAGGATCATACCGCCACTGTGTAACAGCTAAGGAACACATTTATATTATCTATCGATTAATTATTTTCACTATTGAAATGTATTTATTTTGGGAAGATTTAAAATCGTAGCAATAATGTATAATTAATATCACGATTTCTTGTGTGATCTTGGCTCAATTCGTACGGGAATATCTCCCAAACGAATATATTTTGATGCATGGGGATTTTCATACCATTTGTATTAACAATTGATTTTACGGAGCTCTATAAGCAGTGCTTAATAGATTCATAATAATTGTCGACGCGTTATGTATTGCATAACCAGATATCAATCCAAATCGTACGAGAAATTCTTCCGAACGAATATATTTTAAAGTATGGGGATTTTCATACTATTTTTACTAATAATTGAATACATGTAATTCTATAAAAAACGCTTAGTAGCCTTATAATAATTGTGTTGCATAAGTATTGCGCAATCCGGTCTTCAGCTAAGTCTTTATGATTTGAGTACCTCGGTATATCCGGCTTAACAAGTAGCTTCAGAATGACAAGTAAAGGACAGAATGGGGAGATCTAACTGAAATTGGAGTTTTCTGGTTTATGAACGTTGAGCTAGGTGAGGTTGTGGATGACGCTCGTGTCATAAGCCTGGAATTCGCGCAAGCCCCTGTGAGGTACTCTTAAAAGCGGGACCTCCCTTGTTGATCGGAGTGGCCACTAGACTCGACCTTCGCGCCTCACCCTGCTCAAAAACAGCGTGAACCAACGTCGTGAATTCTCTGACTTTGGAAGGATTTTCATGCCTGAATGCTATGAAATCTCAATAGAAAACGTTAACTTCTATTTCATCCTCTGTAAAAAGACAGAGCCAGATGCAGTACAAAAATCATTCACTCATATAGAGTAGCTGGGATATTATAAATATGTTACTAACACCCTAACATTTGACCAAAGTAAATGTTGCAAGATGCAGAATCGTGGGACGCCATTCTGAAAAGGCATAATGAGATTGCACAATAATTTGTAACATCGCTGACTATGCCCGCAAAGGAGGCTAATGTCGTCATCAATTCGTACCAAAAGAGTACATGATTCTTCAAACACCGGCCTAAAAGAAAGGCGCCTCAAGACAACACACATCATCAGAAACTCGTACCAAAAGAGTACGGCCTTCTCAATTATAAGCCTAAAAGAGAGGCGTCACGGGATCACATCTCGTAAAGAGGAGATGGAGTCTCGGGATGCAGTAAGTCCGGAGGAACAAGGGGGGCCGTTTAGTCACTTAGGAAGTCGGCCACCGGGTTTAGGCGGGCGCGGAGCCTCAACCCCTCTCAGCAGAGATGCTGAGGGTTTAAAAAACCAAAATTTAGCATTCAAAGAAACTATTATTTCATATAAACTCAAGGGCTGTTGTAGAATCCTTTCGAACAAACCATCCCCGAGACCTTATCTACTTATTTATAAAGAAGTTTTGCTTCAAAAATGTCGTATTTCGTAGATAGCAAATATATGTATTATTTTCCCCAGGAATTAATATGAACAGGTTCATGCACGTCTAAGACGAAACCATTCAAGGTAAGAATTTGCTAATACAAAGTGTTTATAATTATTAATTTCAGTGTTATTTAATATGTGTGAATTTTTCCCTTTGCAACGTTCGAACAATTCTACTGGTTTGTCCCCAAACGGAAATGTTTTATTTCTAATACACGAATTCTTCTGGTGAACGTATTTTATTGTAACATAAATGTATAGATTATTAGGTTCGTTAGATGTTTTTATTACGTAATATTATGCAATTGTTTCCACACTGCTCCTATAAAAGAATTTGAAGTTATTACGATACACAACGGGGTCCTTCATCCATTAGACGATTCATGTGCCAATTCAAAGACGTATTACGAATAGTATATATTGTATTTATCGAGATTTAGTCGCATTTATTATTTCTAGTGAGGTTTTTAGTATTGGTTCCAGGCGCCATTATGAGGCGAAAATAGTTCATATTCATAGCCCGACTGCAATAGGTATTTTTGTCGCGTAAGAGGTAGCACTTTTAGAAATATAACTATGTTTTATGTTTCGTCCCTGACGGACAGGATGGTATAGCTGTGGCTATTTAGGTAATATACTTAGTAAATGCAAAGGGCATTAGGTATTATCAATATAGTATGCGAACCCAAGATGTTAGAAATATTTTCAGTTAATACGTATTTTTAGTTAATTTATCGTATAGAACAATTTCTGATAGTATAGAACATTATTTCATATGAAAAGTTGAATTTTAGTAGTAGTAATATTTCTGTATTGAATATTTAATTTTTAACAACTGTATCGTTACATCATATGGTTGAAGTCGACCGGTTGCATCCTGCCGCTCGATCGCGCGCGCTCACATATAAGAATAATGAAATATTTAATAATCCAATATATTGTATTTTGAACGCGACGTTTTGCTACTTACTAACCTTCATTATTTAGTAGGACCCACATTAGGGTCATCTTACATCGTTAGCCGTAAAAAGAATATGATTTACATTGAGTTGCAATGGAATGATTTGTATTATAGATTTGCTTCGCCTTATATATTCAACACACACCCCATGTGATGTCTAACTCTGGTGCCGGACCAGGAGCTATACTAAATTATTATTAAATGTATCAAGGCCCCGAGGACCCTCTATCTACCTGGGTCATTACAGTGGTGCCGTGACCAGGAGTTGGCAAATTAATTGAATATAATAGCTAAAATTAAATATCAACTCGCGACGAGTAAGCATCGACATTTTAAATAAATTATTAATACAAAATTCATCGTTAATACTTTAGGAAGACCCCCTATCTATATGGAGCATCACAGTGGTGCCGGTGACCAGACAGGGGCGTATTCGTTGGACTCATTTGCATAGTAATAAAATCATTTTGGTTTAGTTAATATTATAAATGAAAGAAAATATTTGATTATAAAAGCGGTTTTATTTAAACAATTGCGGACCACGGTCCGTGACATCAAAGAAAAAAGATTAAGCATTTATGTGAACCACGTACTGAGATTTGTAGACAAACGTGATACTAGGTATTAGAAATTTCTTTAGGTTGTTTGTCATATAGACAGTTGGCATTTTTATTATTTAATATTTTGTGAACGAAAATTATTGTAGTAATTTTGGTCCTTGTGATATATTAGTTCGATTTTGGAATGCCTGTTTCTTTGTAAAAGTATTGCTCCATTTTATAGAATATGTGATTTATTTCATATCTCATTCATTTTATGTGGTTTGAATTCAAACGATTCACATTTGAAAAATATTTTTAATAATTGTATGAAGAGAATATATTTGAATGCGATCTCACAAGTAAGCCACCGTCACAATCTAAAAAAGACCGTCGGGATTTGCGAATCGCAGTATAACAAATATGTAGTTGAGATTCAAACGATTCACATTTGAATGGTTTTAATTATTGCGTTTGTGTTTGTGTTTCGCAAATATACCACCGAACACGGCCAAAGCCGCCGGGTTTGCGAGCGCTGCGTATTAGAAAGACCGGCGACGGTTTCCCTATATAACGCGAGCGGACACGTTTCGGCACAAGCGTGGAAGATGCGGCAGAGACCCAAGACGTTTGAGCATTTAGCGTTTGATAAGTTTGACTATCGCGGTCGGGCGTATATGAACAGACTGTTTGCTTCGCGGATATGGACAGGTCGCGCCCGAAGAAATGCAAAGAAATATAGACTTGGAATGCGGGCAGATCACCGCGACAGATTTCAGCGCGCGCCACGGAGGGTTTATGATAGCTTAAAATTCGGTTTTAATTTAATTTCTTATATTAATATAAACTAATAATTAACCCACGCTAGATAAAATCTGTTCAGTGGCAAATATTTTCGCTTACGAGTTATGCAATAGTAATTGATAATAATAGCAGAAAAATATAAAAGTAAAAATAAATATAAAAACCGGATAACAATTTAGTAGAAAATATAAACACGAGAATATATGAATCTAAAAGAAAAGAACATTTGATATATATTTTATTTTATAAAAAAAATTATAAATCCGATGTTTTATAATATTTACTTTTCTCTTTCGGTTATGTACTTTTATGATACAAATGCGAAAAATATTTTAATAACTATCCGTCTGGTTTCATAATTAAAAATTAATATAAATTAATTTTAATAAAATTAAGGTTAATGTGAATTAAATAAATCCACACTTGTTATATATTTGTCTTATGGATATTAAAAAGGGTTTCTATATTTGAAAAAAAAAAAAAGATCTTTAAATTCAGCTAAATTTTTACAGATAATAATTACACAAAAAATTAATTGATTATAGTATTCATAGTATTCTTACAAATCTACTTATATTATTTGATAACTTTCACGTGCATGTTTCGGAGATACCTTTTTATCGTCAAGGTGTTATATACAAATTGTCCTAAAAAAATAAAAATGTCAATCTACAGTGTTGCTGGATTAATTGAAAAAAAAATAATAATTTCCTTCATTGATTTATTATGGTCCTTAATTATTTTAATTATCTAAATGTGTTCTTAATTGTTATACACAGTTATATACGGTTCTGGTTATTCAAACTAATAATAATTTCTTTGTTGTATGCAGGATTGATAGACTTGTTCGTAATATAAACACAGACGCGTATTGTTGCACGAAGTTTCTTGTTTTGATCTAAAATTATTTTGATTTGAATTACAAGAATAAAATTACTTCCATTTTTATTTACAAGACGGCCTGGCATATGAATTAAAATGGTCATACTACCGCCATCTAGCGGAAATCAGAGAAAGTCTTGAGCCTTCGCTAGTATTAGTCTATAGGGAGCGGTAATAGAGAGCGCAATATATATTCTCTTAGTAACGAATAATTAGAAATTGGACTTCTTTGTTGTTTTTTTTTTTTATATATATTCCTTTGTTTCGCTTCATTGCAACGTTAATTGAAATTGTTTTATCTTCATTAATATATATTATATTATAATATACGTTGGTATAGTGTATTTATAGGCAGAGTAGAAATAGACAACAGCTTATTTGACTACAGAGATGAGATGGTAGAAGGACAGTTGGCTTCTTTAATGATCATAAGGTTCACATACAGGGTTGATAATTGTTAAATGTTTACATCTCACTACTTCAAATTTCGTACGTATCTATATTGGGGTTGTTTTGGTTTTGGGCGCAATCTTCTTAGAAATAATACAAAAGTAAATCCGGAATTAACGATATGTGAGTTTCTTCAAGTTTTGAGAAGTCGTAACGCTATGATTGATTAAGCATTTATTGTTTTTACTATACATTGGGTGTGTGTAGAAATCCTGTTGAATAGTGATAAAATAAAATAAAAAAGCAATTTTTCAGGAGAGCTTTTGAATTCTTCTGGAACATTTTGAAAAAAAAAAAATGTTGAAAATAGATTTTACCGGGAGGACTTTGAAAAAACCTTTTTATATAGTAATAGCATCATCATTAGATTCATCCACCTTCATGCGTCGTCGTGACCATTACTTTTAGATTAGGGTAGGAAGATTAGTCGTTTGGATCTTGAATAGATTCCAGTCGTATAGCAAGCCGAATTATACGTTAGGAATTCTTGATTCAGTTACAAACATACATCTTCTGTGGATATCAGTGTTAGTGATGACTACTAAAGCTAGTTCAGATATTAGGGTTTACCTCTTCTGATTTGTAACAGTGTACTTCGCTAAACATGTTTGCGTTGTTAAAGGAAAACTTTTAAATTTTATAATGTTTAACAATTTGGGGGAAGACAGGTTAGTAAGGAATAGTTATGGGAAACTTTTCTTGACATCTGGATCCACTTCTTCTACAAACATGCGTCGTCTTTAGATATCACTCTTGAGGGTTGGCTGGAAAGTTAGTTGAGACGGATAATAGTTATATATTCTTTTACGTTCTACAATTATCGAAGGGTTTGTTCCTATCCTTTTCTTCCTCTTCTTCTTCTTCGTCTTCTTCTTATTCGTATATGCTATCGGTTATATATATATTTTCTTTCCCCCTTTTAGTTATATTGACTTCAACAGAGTCTTCTTCTTCTTCGGTACGAAGGTTTTTTTTATTGATTACGTTCACTCTAGTCTTCTTCTTCTTTGAATACATACCGTTTATGCTTTACTTTTCAAATACCTTCTCTTCTATAAATAGCAATTATTACAATACTTTGCAACTACTTTTTCGTCTTATGGTATATCTTTCGACTGCTTCTCTACTTTCTTATTCTTCTTCTTTTTCTATTACTACATTCATTTCGTCTTCTTCCATTTATCTTATACTTTTCGACTGTT
>JADDOH010007390.1:0-18216 GCA_016648135.1 Agrypnia vestita
CGGTAATCAAAGTTGTGGATTTAAATTCCGGGAGTACCTCATATTTTGTAGGTAAGAATGGTTGGATAGGCCAACTTGAAATGACAGAACGTAGCCATACAGGCCCGTTCCACCACAAGTCATGGGTTACCAATTGAGATGGTAACATGCCCCTAGATAGACAATCACTAGGATTCTCAAGGCCTGCGATATGATAGAAATCTTGGGGTTGTACATTTTCCTGGCATTGAGCTACGCGGTTGCTCACAAATACGGACCATCTATGCGGGGAAGAGTGGATCCATGACAAGGCAATTGTAGCGTCCGAGAATGCATATGTTCCTGCGATGGTGATGCGTGAACTATAAATATCCCGAACAGTCTTTATTAACTTCGACATCAAAAGGGCAGCGCATAACTCCAAACGATCGAGTGAAATTATCTTTGTTGGTGAAACCTTAGACTTGGAACACAATAACCTGACTGATACGTTCCCGGTTAAATCTGTGGAGTGCAAATAAATGACACAACCATAACCTTTCATACTCTCATCGCAGAAGGCGACGATGCAAACTGTACTGTCCTTTAGAACACCAATATGGCGCGGAATTCTCAAAGTCGAGAGCAAGTGAAATTCACTCGTAAGTGCAGTGAAGCGTTGTATGATGCTCTCAGGAGGTACATCATCCCAACCAATATCGCACAACCAGAGCTCCTTAATGAGCAATTTGGCATACAGGATTACTGGGGCCACGATGCCTAGAACATCAAACAACCGAGCCACTAATGAAAGTATGCTTCGCTTTGTACATGTCTCTTGGACCTGCAGAGTTGTTAAGAAGAAATTGTCCTCAGCGGGTTCCCAAGATAAACCGAGAACTTTAGTACTGTTGTTCTCATTTGTGAAATCCACTGAACTTCGATGAGAATGCGGGAGGTCATTGAGTAATGCCAAAGACTTACTCGACCATTTAATTAATTCAAAGGATCCTGATTTGAATAACGAGATTAACTCTCGAGAGGTGCGGATGGCCGATTCGTCGTCAGGCATTGAATGCACCAAGTCATCCATGTAAAGTTTAGACTCGGCGACTGCAGCGGCATCAGGGTACTGAAAGCGCATGTCTGATGCTAGCTGACGAATAGTACGCAAAGCTAAATACGGACTAGGTTTGAGGCCAAATGGAAGTCGGTTGAATTGAAATACTCTGATCGTCTCGTTGCTATAGTCGCTAAAACGAAATAATATCTTTAAATATTTACGATCATTTTGAAATGTACCAATTTGTAAATACATCTGCTTTATGTCCGCGGTCATAGCTACAGGGAATAACCGGAACTCAAGTAAAAGAGAGAAAAGGTTTGCTTGTAAGTTAGGCCCAGCATATAATACATCATTCAACGATTTCCCAGTATGGGTTTTTGAACTTGCGTCGAGTACAATTCGCGGCATTGGCTTATCTGGGCGTGTGACGGCATGATGCGGTATGTAATAACCCTGGTTTGAGACATCGATTGCGGTAATCTCAGTTAAATACTCCTTTTCAATGTATTCGTTTACTACGTTATTATAATTTTCACGAAGTTTTGGTTCTTGTTTGAATTTCTTCTCTAGAGCGATAAGTCGGCGATACGCAGTATTTCGTGAATTACCTAATTCCTTTGAATCTCCACGAAAAGGTAATGCGACCGAGTAACGTCCAGCCTCATCTCTATTTACAGATGCGCTGTATAACCTTTCGCAGGTCGTCTCCTCGGGGCTCAGGAACTGCCTAGTTGGAATCTCTTCTAGATGCCAAAAACTTTGCAGAGAAGTCTGTAAATCACCATCATTTAGAGATAGAAGAGTTAAAGTAGAATCTTCCTTTTTGGGATTTTCCATAGACATCTCGCCCATTATGATGTAGCCTAAAGTCGTTTCTAACAACGGCGGAGCGGGAGAGGTTGCGTTTATTCGACCACCTAATAAAAGATACGGGAATAATTCTGCACCTAAAACTAAATCGATCGGCTTCGGTATATTCCAATCCGTGTCAGCGAGTTGAACATTTTTTAAATAAGCCAGATTTGCCGTGTCAATGTATTGCACAGGTAGGTTATTGGTGATTTTGTCAACAACCAAAGCCTGGATATTATAAGTCTGTGAATTTACTCGTGATTGTATGATGAAATTAGTGTATCCTTTTATTGGACGCGAGCTATTGCCTACACCCTTGAGGACCGCATTGTAAAGCGGCGAGATTTTTAATTTTAACTCATCACAGCACGCTACTGTGAGCAAATGATTTTGCGATGCACTATCAATTAGACATCGTATTAACCGTTTTTCATTTTGATTTTTGTATGCTAATACTTGGGCGGTCGACAATAAAATATTAGCACTAGGTGAATAAGATTTTGACTGGTTTCGCGCGGTAACCAGTGATATAGATGCTACTGGATGCGCATCATCTCGATTATTATCTTCAAAATGAAGAAGCGTATTATGACGTTTATTGCATTTTTTGCAATTACGCGTTGATTTGCAATTTTTTATAATGTGCGAGTAACTTAGACAGTTAATACAACCATTTTTGGTCTTTATGAAATTAAAGCGTTCGTTGATCGGCATGCCCTTGTACTTTGGACATTCGTACAAATGTTTATGATCTTCTCTTAAACATAGTAAGCAATTATTTCCAGTACTTTTAGTCAAGAAAGATTTGTAAGTCTTATTTTTATTTAAATTATTTTGACCATATCGAACTGAAGCAGTGTTGCTAGTAGTTGTACGTTCTAAAATTTTCACCTGACTTCGTAAGAATTCTACCATATCTTGGTAAGCGGGAATTTCCTTTTCACGTTGCGTCATCTCGAACATTTGCGAAGTTTGGCTATCCAATTTCGATAACGCGCAATATAAAAGAATGAAGTCTGTTAGATCTTCGATTCCCAGCTGTTTCAAAGCGGAAACGGACGCTGAATATTTCTCAATAAACGCGTTTAAGCCACCAGCGGTGTTGACATATTTTATTTCGAAAATATTTTTTATAAAATATTTCGAAAATATAAGTAATAACAACCCAACGCCCTTCTATCCTGATATTTTTGTACGAGGCTATTCCATAAAGGATTATAATTTTCTCCCGTAGGAAGTACCCCTGATGTCAAATAAAGAGCACCGTGCGATAATTTTGAAATTAAATATTGCATTTTCTGTGATTGGGTTAATAGTTTATTTTGATGAATGTTGGCCTTAAGTTTAAACGTTTCATAAAAAATGGGCCAGTTCTCCTGGTTGCCATCAAATGACGGAATTTGAATAGCCGGCAACTTCATTGGACTATCCAATACAGGAGCCTCTTGCAACTTTGTTTCCGAAAGTTGGGATTTTTTAAATTTGATATGAGAGATGATCCCATCAAATGCAATAAGTTTTTGATAATCCGGTACAAAGTCAGGATTCAATTCTAAATTCAATATATTTATTTCATCTGAAACGGCGGTGAACTGCGTTTTTGTTTCATCAATCGTTTGTATGTCTGCCAAGAATGACTCTGTCGTCCTTGTATTCTCAGACGAAATCCGTTTTGATTTTTCGTACATCATGTTTACGTGAGCGAAAACAGCGTCCCGTTTTGCTTCTAAAGATTTCAATCTATTTATCTGCGACATTTTGAATATTTTTTATCGGGAGGTACTTCAGTGATCTAACAATAAGTTCGTATTTATTCTAAAATACTCACTTGTGAAATGTTATTTGTTATGTTATGTTATGTTAAAATTGTTATTTAATATGTTTGAATACCGAATTTATTTAATATTTTATTCGAAATAAACAATTCTATAACTTTGTTACAAGTGCAAAGTATCCGTGCGTGAATAACACTGTCAAGTAAAAGTAGCTGAAAAAATATTAAACGATATTTATATCGACAAATATCACGCTGCGTAATTATTTCACTGAACAAATATTATGAAAATTGCGATAATGGAGTTGCTCAATACGATATAGTCGGATGTATGAATATATTAATTCGTTCGTTCGACCTTTGTATATGGATCGATCTCCGGTCGAAGGTACCAAAATTATATGGTGAGGCGGTTAGGTTATGGTTTAAATGGTGCGCTTTGAGCGTCCAACTATACGGAAACTTCCAAGGGGCAAGCAAGATGTCCAATACGTAGCGAAAGGCCCGTAACTGAGAAAACATGCAAGACACTTACCTCCTGGTTATCTTCGATTTATTGAACTGCGACCTGATGAAATGCGATTGAGTGGACTGTAGATGCGGGTGGCCGTCTTCACCAATAATGTAAACAAATCCACTGCGAAGAACGGATTTGAAAAGGCGGTTTTAAGATCGAACGACAAATTGAGGTTATTGCGGAACGTGCGTAAAAAATGTCACACGGCGGCGATGGCGAACGAGTATGTACTCACAGCGGCGGTCCAATATGTACTACAGCCGGCCCTGCTGGGTCTCGCGTCATTGGCGGAGACAGGTAACGCGGCTTGCCTAATTTCTCAATGAAAGGCGTTCGCTATACATTCCAAATATAGATATGGCCCGACCAGATAATGTTAGCTGAATTGCGGTATTTTAATACGATAATTATAGGTAGATTAAATTAACAATGATTAGGATTCATTTATTAATTTTAAATGTACATAATTATAAAATTTTCAATTGTATGTTGGAACGGACAGGGTTGAGCCATGTAAAAAATGAGAACATAATATGACCACTATGAGCGGCGCGTGTCCAAAACAAATCAGCCGCTACATACAGAAAATTGCATTGGAGATGAGGTGTGTATGCCACCACTGAAAATTGGGTTGCCGATCGGAGCGCGCGCAAGTCAGTGCCCAGCGGCCGTTGCCGCGACTGGAGGGGGGCCGCCCGCGCATACTACTTCCAACTAGCTGTAGAACAACATCGTCCGGACACTAGCCCTGAGGATGGCCCTTTGTTAAATGAATATGAAAAATGCGGCCTGTTTGGCCGCCGATGTTATTTCCAGCTACAAGTGTCGATACAAATATGTGTGGAATTTGTATATGTTATGAAAATATTTTAAAAATATGTTGATGCCTTGTAAGAAGCAGCGCTTGGCGCCCTTTTTGTATGCAATATTGTCATGTGCATTATGCTGAATCTCTGATAAGAAAAATGTATTGGAATTTTATGAATTTTTATGAATAAAATGGAAATAAATATTTTTTTATTTGGCACCTATTGGTGCGTGGACAGAGGTTAGAAGTTGAGCCGAAGGGATTCTTCCGCGATGTAACGCCCCAAATAAAGTATGTGTGTGGCACGCGGTACCCGCGATGTTCGCCAATACTAAATGGGCATGTGTGGCACGCAATATTCGCCAACACGGGAGACGAGTCTCGCTGCAGAGGGTCTCGTCTCTTTCTTTCCGCCGTAGAATCCGCCGACGGGCAAATAAATGTTTTTGAATATGAAAGATTTTACAAGCTTACCTGACCGGCTATAACTTCTAACGCCTAGTACTCAAATTCCGAGCCCCCGTCTGAGATGCGTATATGGGATACCCTCCACGGGGGCCCGAAGGCCTGAACCGGGCGCCATCGTGGAGATGGTAATCATGAAATAAATGAGTACTGGAAGACCGTGAGAAAAATTTTGTATTTTTCTCGATTTGGAAACGGTGTACGCCTGCTTTCAGGCCCACGTCGCGGTAAGCTCGCGCGCACGGCTCGCCGTGGAGAATATTAAAAAGTCGAATTTTAATCGACGATCAGAGCGGCTTATCGTGGACGAATTCCTACTTATGTAGTGTCATTGCATTCATTTTCTGAATGCCTGTCTGGAAAATATATTTTTATATATGTGGAATGATATAGGCGCGCCTGAGAGTGGAATAAAAAATTGGTTTTTGGCGCTTTTTTGAATGCCTATAACTCAGTAAATATTTACCTGAAATATTTGGAATTACTGTTAAAATGAGCGCTTACATGCGCAATTTACATTTGTCATAGCAAAACTTGTAAAACTACTGTTTTTGATTTTTTATGAATTTTTGAAAATTTGAGCCGTTTGTGGCAAATTTAATTTTAGTTTTTTGGGCCTTGTATGACCCAGCCCGTCCAAACAACTGTGTTATTATCATCTGCTACGTCTGTTATTACAAAATAACATAGTATTAGTCTCTTGGGAGCTAAAATGCATTTTTTGTGAATTGATTTGTATCTGCCATATGAAATCTGCCGCGCGGTGAAATTGCGCAACCGCGAATGACGTAGTTCACCGCTCGGCCGCTGGGAGCGCTGCGGCGCCTTCCCAGAATTATGCAATCTTATTGGTTTTTGTAACATGCTATGACGCAATCTTGTGAATTTTTGAATTTGGTATAAACATAATGCATTTTTAAGCGAGTACCATAGTTACGCAACTCGCGTTGGTACGAGAATCGCTGTTTGGACAATCTTCTTGCTGCTTTTTATTTCTGACCCCTGCTCATCTACTTTGGACTCTGCTTTCTTGGATTTTTTGTGACCACTGCTTTCTGACTTGGACTTCGCTTCGGATTTTTTCTTCGACTTTAATACGATAAAAGCACTACCTCGGCGTTTGACTTCTGGCATATCCACGGACTACGAGCTTCACAGCGAAGTCTGGTGGCGATCTCTGCCTCACCAGCGAAGACTACTGAGCCGCATAAAAAAGATGTTCCTATCCGGAACATTTTGGTCCTGTTCGAGCCGGAGATTTGAGCTTCGCTGACGACCACCATGTCTCAAGAGGGATCGAGACACTCTGTTGGGGGAGACCACGACCAGGACGAGCCTGTGGCACCGGACCAAGCCGGTTCTGAAGTGGACCGGGCCTCCACGACATCCACGGAGGACACCATCCGCCGGCAAGCGGCGGAGATCCGACGCCAACAGCAGCTCATACGAGACCTCCAGCAACACGCGGAGGCACTCATCCGGATCTGCACAGCAAAGGCAGACGTATCCGAAGCTGCAAATGTCTGCAAAGAGGCAACCGACCAGGGCGGCATCCAAGCGACCAGCCTCAGTCGCCGCTGATGATGTCACACCCAAGCGGCCGACACCAGCCGCCACCGATGACGTCACCACCCGCCGCCCACCAGTGGTCGCGACTGATGACGTCACCACTCGCTGCCCACCAGTCGTCGCGGCCGATGACGTCACCACTCGCCGCTCATCAGTTGTTGCGGCCGATGACGTCACCACCCGCCGCCCACCAGTTGCCGCGGCCGATGACCTCATGGAGGAGTACGCGATTGTGTCATCAGACCGATCGGGACAGCGGGGCCGTTGTCCCGAACCAAGCACATTCACGAGAGATTGGGTCCTGAGCCATCCGGAACAAAGACGGATGGTCAACTCGCTGATTGAAGAGGCGCTCAATTCACGCCAGGCCAACAGCACCCGCTCACAACCTACTGCGGGAGAGGCGCCAGTTTCTGCAATTTTGGCGCGACAATCAGGCGTCAAAGAATTGCCGCATTTTTCTGGAGACCCTTTCGAGTGGCCGACTTTCCTGGCGCAGTATGAGCAGTCGTCAGTTCTATGTGGATTGTCGCCGCCTGAAAATATTATGCGCCTACAAACGGCGCTGAAAGGACGAGCGCGCGAAGCAGTCGCGCCACTTCTAGTGGACCCACAGAATTTGGAGGAAATTATGCGAACATTGAAAAACCGCTTCGGCAATTCCGAGGATATCATTGACAGCATGCTGGAAAGAGTCCGCCGCCACCCACGTATCACTGAAGATTCGCCGATAGACGCGCTGACCGATTATGCCATAGCAATCAGAAATGTGGTGGCGACCGTGCATGGCTTTGACCGAAAATATTTGACGTCACCACAGCTACTTACAGAAATGGTCGGCAAGCTTCCCATGTCGGCGAAATTAATGTGGCTGAGCTCAAGGAGAGGCGGACCAACCAACATCACGATAAAAGATTTATCAGACTGGCTGGTCGACACATTGGACATGGCGCCGTATGCCGGATGTAGGCCAAAAGCGAGCCAGAAAATGACCGCCCGCCGAAGCGATCAAGTTCATCAATTGACGGAAGATGGAGAAGAAAATAGACCGTCAACGAACGCCGCCAGATGCAGCGCCTGCCATATGGCAAATCACGCCCTGCTGGACTGTAGGGCGTACTGGAATATATCTGTGCGAGAGAGATGGACAATGGCAAGGCGGGCCGCTGTCTGCTTCAATTGCCTAACAAGAGGGCATATGTTGCCTATCTGCAAGGCCAAGCGGTGCGGCGAAAATGGATGCCGAGCATCACACCACCACTCGCTGCACTTAGAAGAAAATCGCCGCCCGCCTCAAGCCGCTGAAGAACATCGATCAGGGCGCGGCGGGCGAGGCGGGCGCGGCCGCGATCAACACCGACGAGGCGGGCGAGGCGCCCCGCGAAGCGCGCCACCGCGCGGGTCAGGCGGTGCCGCCGCGGCCGCCCCATCTACCACCCCCGCGACGAATGTTACGGCGCCCCTCGATAGTACAGTGGGGCACGCAAAATTGGACAATGGGCGACATGCCGTACTATTAAAAGTTTTGTTGGTGACTGTGAGTGGGCCCCGAGGCCAAGTGAAAATTTACGCGCTTCTCGATGAGGGTTCGACCGTCACTCTCGTCGATGAAACAGTGGCTAGCGCCGTCGGGGCCCGCGGACCGGTGCGTGGACTTAGAATTCACGGCGCAAATGGAATGTGTTCCTCAGACGACCGGTCCCAAGGTGTGAATCTCACAGTGCGGGGGAGTGAGGCTGCATATGAAATGCGGGCGAGTACGGTCAAACAGCTCGCCCTGCCGGCGCAAAAAGTGCTAAAAAAATGCGAGTGCATTTTTTTAATAAAAAAATGCACTCGCATTTTTTTATTAAAATTTCGCATTTCGCAAAATAAAAATAAAAATAAAACTGAAAGTGACTCAGAGCGCGCGTGTGTGGGTGGAAAGTGCGCGGAATTTAATGAAGTGGAGCCGCAAATACTGATAGGCCAGGACCACGCGCATTTGATCATCACCCGGGAGGTGACCGAAATACCTACTGGCGGATTGCGCTCCCGCACAGCCCTGGGATGGACCACACACGGCGAGCTTGGCCGCCGGCCACCCGCCGGCACCGCGACGGTTTTGGCGCTCCCCGGCGCCACGATGCCTGCGACCGATAACGATCTGGAGGCACTGATAAGGGCGCATTTTGCAGTGGATTCACTGGGGATTACTGTCGCGGCCCGCGTCAATAGAGAGGACGCCCGCGCCGCCGCCATTATGAAGGCCACTACGCGGCAATTACCTACCGGGCAATGGGAAACGGGCCTTCTTTGGAAAATGGATGACGTAGATTTCCCAGACAGCCGCCAGTGTGCCGCCAACCGCCTGGCGGGGATTGAAAGAAAAATGAAAAAAGATGCCGCATATGCGACGGCGTATAGGGCGAAAATAAACGAATATTTTGAAAAAGGTTACGCCCGCGCCTTGTCACCCGCCGAAGAAACGGCGTTGAAAATTAAATTTTACTTGCCGCATTTTGCGGTCTTAAACCCAAACAAGCCCGGTAAAATACGTATAGTATTTGATGCCGCGAGTAAGTGCCGAGGAATATCATTGAATGATATGCTATTGACGGGACCGGACCTGCTGAGTTCACTTCTAGGCAGTGTGTTCCGGTTCCGGGAAGGAAAAGTGGCACTGGCAGCCTATGTGAAAGAAATGTTTTTGCGCATAAAAATCCGAGAGGCCGATCAAGCGGCGCAATTATTTCTATGGAAACAACCAGGCGAGCAGGTGCCGACGACTTATCAAATGTCGTCTATGATTTTTGGCGCCACCTGCTCGCCCAGCAGTGCACAGTACGTGAGGAACCGGATTGCGCAAGCCAGTGCCACGGAATTTCCGACCGCGGCAAAGGCGGTTGAGACTACGTTTTATATGGACGATTACCTCGACGCAGTAGATTCTACTGAAGAGGCCCTAAAAATGTTCACCGAGGTGACTGAAATACTGCGTCGAGGGAAAATGCAGCTCTGCAACTGGGCCTCCAATGATCCTGCAGTGTTAGAAAAAATTGAGCCCGCCTTAAGAGCGGTGGAACCGATGAGGATTATCGGGGCGGAGACAACGGCAGAAAAAGTGCTCGGGATTGCATGGGAGCCGGCCTCCGACAAATTTGTTTTTCAATTTGTGAATTTGCCGGAAATAACGGAGGCTGGCCGGCCGACAAAGAGACAAATATTCTGCACCGTAATGAAAATATTTGACCCCATCGGATTTTTGGCCTGCAAACTTATAAGGTCAAAAATCCTATTACAGGATGTATGGCGCTCTAAAATTGGATGGGAAGAGAAAATACAACCTGAGCACGCCGATAAATGGCACGCGTGGTGCGAGCTGATAAGGCATGTGAAGTGTGAAATCGCGCGCCCGTGCATATCCCGCCGCGATAGTGAAGTCGCGCTTCATCTGTTTTGCGACGCCTCAGAAAAAGCGAGCTGCGCGGTTGCCTATTTTGTCGAGACAGGAGAGGGTGGCCATTCCGTAGCCTTCATCTCGGCAAAATGTAAGGTGGCACCGCTAAAACCGCTGTCAATACCGAGGCTAGAGCTGCAAGCGGCACTTATCGCCGCGCGACTGGCGGCGACTGTTAAGAGAGAATATTGATGTAAAATAGCCCGTACGGTACTGTGGACTGATTCCACCATGGTGTTATGCTGGTTGCGGACCGACCCCCGGGCGTATTCGACTTTTGTCGCTTACCGGCTGGGAGAGATTGATGAACTGTGAATGGTACCCACCGCTTACCCAGGATCGTTCTAAGAGCAAAAGCTTCCATATCGGTCCTACTCAATCGTCTCCAGGTTGACATTTTTTTTTCAACTACAATGCAGGACCATGCTCCCTCGCTCGGGTCGTATAAACCTTTGCAAGGGGGCACGGCCGCAAACACAACCATTCACAGCCCCCGTCGCAAGGAAATAATCTTTATTAGCATCATACATAACAATACATAACATCACAATATATAAACAAGATTAATAATATAAAAAAAAAACAGAATAAAATAAAAATTTTGACAAGACATCTCCCACGGTGGCGGCAGTGGATGTCGGTTGCAGTTGAGTGCAAATGAAAAATAATTCATGAAAATAAAATAAATAAAAAGACCTCCCCCAATTCGGGGAAAACATAAAGAAAAAGGGACGGCACGGAAATTAAAACAATGAAAAAGGCGACTTGCAGCCACAAAGCCAAGACCGGCAGATATCGAACCTCTAAGAAAAGCAGCATCCAGCGGGGGGAGACTCTCCCACCGCAGCTATCACATTAGCCCCGTAAGATCTCCCATCGGGAGACCCACACCTCGGTAAAGCTACGAAAGCATACGAAATTCCTTTCGCTACTGACCAGGACGTCGTTCGCTGGTCGACTTCCTGTCACAATCAGTCCATTCTCAATAAGACCATCTAACATATCCTCTCTCGCATCATTCAGAACCACACATTCCCAGAGGATATGTTCCGGCGTCTGGGCCACACGGCCGCATACACACCACGGGTCAGCAGAGAGTGCAAGATCAAAAAGCTTCGACTTGAACTCTCCGTGACCCGATAGCAACTGCACCGTATAATGGTCCACGTCGGAAAATATCCTCTACCCTCATCCTTCACGGCCACTCTCGGGAAGAAGGAGTATGTCCATCTTCCTGTTGTGGCCGTGTCCCATCTTTCTTGCCAAATCTCATATGAAATTTCTCTCAGTCTCAGACCCAATGCCCTTAACTGCTCTGTGTCCGAAGGCCTGATGGTCCTGCCAAAGTAGCAGACCTCCAGGCCCCGTCTCAGCCTTTTTCGGGCGGATGATTCCCTCACCTCAATGTCCGCAGGGAGCACCCCCGCCAGCACGGGGAGGGCGGCACCGGACACAGTTCGATAGGCCCCCGTCAGCGCAAGAAGAGGTACCCGCTGACCTCTGTTCAACACACCCGCAACCGCCGCAGTCCCCAATCTATGTTCCCATACTTCAGCGGCATACGTGATTTGAGCAACGTATGTCGCTTTGTACACTAGGCGCATAGCTGGGGACCGTATTCCCCAATCCAAACTTAATCGTTTCATAGAGGCGAAGAAATCCCTCGCCCGATCCGAAATCGCCTTGACGTGAGCGAGAAAGGAACGCGAGGTATCAAAGGTAACACCCAGCCACTTCACCGAGCGCTCGAATCTAATAGTATTGTCGCCAAGTTTCACCACCGGGTTCCTCTGTCGACTCAGTGCACTACTGAACATCATTGCTACTGTTTTATTCGACGCCAAAGCCAACTTATTTCTTACGCACCAATCCACAATTAATTCAAGCGATCTTTTACACCGTTCTTCTAGCAGTAAGCGGCTTCGTCCGGACACAAGCAGCAGAGCATCATCTGCGTAAGCCACTATTGCGGAAGCCGGAGAACGTCATCAAATAAAATGTTCCATAGCGTCGGCCCTAGTACAGAGCCCTGTGGACACCCCATGTTGGTAAGCCTGGTGCTCGACATCCCCCCATAACTTATGGTCGCGGAACGCTCCCCAAGGTAGCTTACGATAAGATCGAACAGATACCTCGGGCAGCACCGCAACTTCAGCTTGGTGAGGATCATCTCCTACCAGGCGTTATCAAAAGCCCCTGAGATGTCCAAGAATACCCCCATAGCATGTTTCTCCTTATTTCCTCTTATCCATTCTTGCATGAACATCATGGCTCGCTCCGTAGACATACTCCTGACGAACCCAAATTGACGCTCGCAGGGAGGCGAGAGATTTACCTCAAGCCTGTTACGTATCACTGTCTCAAATACCTTCCCGAAGACAGGAAGGAGTGTGATCGGGCGATACGCACCTGGATCAGCCCTCAGTTTGTTGTTCCCCTTAGGTATGATACAGAGCGCACCACGCTTCCATACTTCAGGGAAATTCCCCACTTCCATACATTCGTTCATCACATACAGAACCTCATCTTGCGCAACTCTCCAAACATTCTTCGCGATTATTCCGGTAATATTGTCCATCCCAGGAGCCTTAGTAGGCCCCAACAATCGAAAGACGTTCTCCAGCTCCGCACGCGTTATTGGTGGCGGGTCCTGTAACTCACGGAGCATAATACCAGTTGGGAGCCGGGCCAACGCACGGACTTGCCGGTGATGGTCCGACTCCCCACTGACCGACTCCAGAGGAACAAGTTTCTCAAGGAACCCATCAAGAGTAGAGGGAAGATCAATCGTCAACCCTTCTTCAAGACGAATCCCGGACAGAAGGGATGCGGCACCCCTCCCTCTCCCCCTGATGAGTCCAGTGACTTTCCAGGGATCGGCATTACCAACATCTGTAACCCACCGCCTCCAGGAGGCTCGCTTCGCCTCGCGGATTGCCACCGAGTAGGCGCACCTGGTAGTACGGAGCTCTTCCTGCAGAGCTAGCTGCTTGGTGAGAGAAACCACACCCCGCCGGACAGCCCCACACCTCCGGTACGCCCTTCGATAGGCACCACGAAGCGAAGCCAGCTCCCCAGTCCACCAACAGGCCTTAAATGGTCTGCCGGGTCGGGTGCGCCCCAGAGCTAGGTCAGCCGCCCTTACAACCGCAGTGTTTAGATGCTCCCCAACGAGCAGTGGGTTCCTCGCTCCTTTCTCATATATATCACGCAGTTCATCTTTCAAAATAATCTCAAATGCTCCCCAGTCCGCATTCCTGGATTTGAACTTCCATCCTTCCCTTGCGCTCAGCACCGGGGCTAGGGAGAGACCAAAGGACACTAGCCGGTGATCACTGTTAATGACACCTTCCAGTGGCCTCCAGCCCCCGACCAGCCCCAGTGCGTTGTCCGTACAAAGGGTGATATCAATATCTCCCCGCCTGCATGGCTGGAAAAAGTCGAAGGATTGCCTGGTTCGTTGAGGATATTCAAGCCGTAACCGGCTATGAACTCCTCAACGGCAATCTTCCGATCATAGCCCGCATGTTGAGTGGTATTATCATACCACAGCGGGGAGCGCGCATTGAAATCACCCCCGATTATTACTTTCTTCCCTTTCAGGGTCTCCAGGACTTGAGACAAGCCAAGGATATGAGGTCCCACCGGATCGCCGTACTTGAAGTAGACAGAGATAAAGTATACCTCAGTCCCCTCAAGCACGACGGAGACACACACTCGATGTCTATCGGAGAGGTGGGCCAAGTACAGCGGTTTCAGTCGACTAGTATCGACTAGAACCCCCTCACCCGGGTCCACACCCTCCTCGACTATCAAAAGCGGCGCCTCAATTCCGGGGGATTTACTACGGAAGGTGTACTGCTCCTGCACTAATAAGATCGAAAAATCCATATCTTGGATCACCCGCTGCATCTCAAGAGATGCAGCGCGCGATCTTGCGACATTTATCTGCCCGATCCTGACCTCCGGTCTAGCCATAGTTGGTCATTTTGACCGCTAGATCCACTGCCGCCTGATACGCTGGGCATGATCGATCACCGGTTGGGTGGTTCCCTGGTTTCTTAAATCTACAACATGTGGCACACTTTGGGGGATCGCCTTTCCGTGTGCACGCGCTCACCTCGTGTCCTTCTTGTGCGCAATGTTTACACGAAAAAACTGTTTGTTTGCATCCCTTAGTTGTGTGGCCATATAAGTGACACTTATAACACCTCGTGGCTCCCACGTAGTCGCGGGCGCGACACGCATGCCAACCCAAGAAACAGTGTCCAGCATCAATTAGTATTTTTCTTATCTCAGGGAGCGCTGTGTAAATGCAGTGTACGGATTGTCCGTCTCTTTTGCCAAACATTGATACACGTTTTGTAGTTGACATAAAAGTTTCTTTCTTTAAATCACATCGTCCTTCGATGTTTGACGAGTACATATCTTCTAAAACTTTGTTTTCGTCTAAGTGACAAGGAACATCATAGATTACAATTCGCGGTAGTGTTCCTTTGGGTTCTACAATCTTGAAGCCTTCTTTCTCAAGACGAGGCCTGGCCGCTATAATTCCATCTATACCCGCTCTTGTAGTAGTTTCTACTAGATTGATGAACTGTGAATGGTACCCACCGCTTACCCAGGACCGTTTTATGAGCAAAAGCTCCCATATCGGTCCTTCTCATTCGTCTCCAGGTTGACATTTTTTTTTAGCTACAATGCAAGACCGTGCTGCCCCGCACGGATCATATAAACCGGTGCGAGGCGGCACGGCCGCAAAAACAAAACCATTCACAGACCGACACAATCATTAGATACGTCTTTATTGCATAAAAAAAATACATAAATAAATTCAAGAACAAAGAAAAGGTAAAATAACAAAATAAGAAAAATAATAATACAAAATAATACGAAATAATACAAAATAATACAAAAATAATACAAGAACAAAGAAAAGGTAATAACAAAAGAAGAAAATAATACATAGTAGACGATTGATCATCAGATTGATGAACTGTGAATGGTACCCACCGCTTACCCAGGACCGTTTTATGAGCAAAAGCTCCCATATCGGTCCTTCTCATTCGTCTCCAGGTTGACATTTTTTTAGCTACAATGCAAGACCGTGCTGCCCCGCACGGGTCGTATAAACCGGTGCGAGGCGGCACGGCCGCAAAAACAAAACCATTCACAGACCGACACCATTAGATACGTCTTTATTGCATAAAAAAAAATACATAAATAAATTCAAGAACAAAGAAAAGGTAAAATAACAAAATAAGAAAAATAATACAGATTGATGAACTGTGAATGGAATGTGAATGGTACCCACCGCTTACCCAGGATCGTTTTATGAGCAAAAGCTCCCATATCGGTCCTTCTCATTCGTCTCCAGGTTGACATTTTTTTAGCTACAATGCAAGACCGTGCTGCCCCGCACGGGTCGTATAAACCGGTGCGAGGCGGCACGGCCGCAAAAACAAAACCATTCACAGACCGACACCATTAGATACGTCTTTATTGCATAAAAAAAATACATAAATAAATTCAAGAACAAAGAAAAGGTAAAATAACAAAATAAGAAAAATAATAATACAAAATAATACGAAATAATACAAAATAATACAAAAATAATACAAGAACAAAGAAAAGGTAATAACAAAAGAAGAAAATAATACATAGTAGACGAATTTCGCGGTGGCGGCAGTGGATGGGTAAGGTGAAACAGACACCCCCTTAACAGGGAAAGAGACGATATAAAAAAAAAATACATTTGGATATCCGGGTAGGGAAGCACAGATTGATGAACTGAACATGTGAATGGTACCCACCGCTTACCCAGGACCGTTTTATGAGCAAAAGCTCCCATATCGGTCCTTCTCATTCGTCTCCAGGTTGACATTTTTTAGCTACAATGCAAGACCGTGCTGCCCCGATGATTGATGAACTGTGAATGGTACCCACCGCTTACCCAGGACCGTTTTATGAGCAAAAGCTCCCATATCGGTCCTTCTCATTCGTCTCCAGGTTGACATTTTTTTAGCTACAATGCAAGACCGTGCTGCCCCGCACGGGTCGTATAAACCGGTGCGAGGCGGCACGGCCGCAAAAACAAAACCATTCACAGACCGACACCATTAGGTACGTCTTTATTGCATAAAAAAATACATAAATAAATTCAAGAACAAAGAAAAGGTAAAATAACAAAATAAGAAAAATAATAATACAAAATAATACGAAATAATACAAAATAATACAAGAACAAAGAAAAGGTAATAACAAAAGAAGAAAATAATACATAGTAGACGAATTTCGCGGTGGCGGCAGTGGATGGGTAAGGTCAAACAGACACCCCCTTAACAGGGAAAGAGACGATATAAAAAAAAAATACATTTGGATATCCGGGTAGGGAAGCACAGGACCGGCAGGTCTTCGTCCAATGCAGGAGCCCACACATTAACACAACACCGGGGAATGACAGAGTCAAACCACCAATACACAAGAAAACTTATCGCACAGATCCCCTCAGGATTTCCCAACGGGACACCCACACCCGAATGAACCCTCGGAAGCATCCGAAGTTCCTTTCATTCCTCACTAGGACATCATTGGATGGACGTCCTGTCACGGTCATTCCAAACTCAGTTAATCCTGCTAACATATTCTCTCTCGCGTCATTCATGATCGTACATTCCCAAAGGATATGTTCCGCCGTTTGGGCCACCCGACCGCAAGCACACCACGGGTCAACGGAGAGTCCAAGATCGAAAAGCTTCGACCTGAACTCTCCGTGTCCCGATAGCATCTGAACAGTGTGGTGGTCCAGCGACGGAAAATATCCACTGCCCTTTTCCTTCACGGCCACCCTCGGAAAAAAGGAATGAGTCCATCTTCCGGTGGTGGCCGTGTCCCATCTTTCTTGCCAAACTATACATGAGATTTCTCTCAATCTCTGACCCAACACCTGGTGTCGCAACGTCTCCGAGAGCCTGATGGTTCTACCAAAGTAGTTTACCTCCAGGCCCCTCCTAACACTTCGCCTGGCGCTGAACTCCAGTACCTCCAAGTCAGCAGGGAGCACCCCCGCTAACACCGGTAGGGCCGCACTGGACACAGTCCGATATGCTCCCGTCAGAGCCAGCAGGGGTACTCTCTGCCCCCGATTTAGAGCTGCGGCTACCACGCCGGTCCTCAGCCTGTGAGCCCATACCTCAGCAGCGTATGTGACTTGGGCCACATATGTCGCCCTATATACGAGGCGCATCGCCGGTGACCGGATGCCCCAGTCAGCGACACTAAGTCTCTTCATGGAGGCAAAGAAATCTCTCGCTCTGTCAGCAGTGGCCTTAACATGTGTGAGAAAAGAACCCGATGGGTTGAACGTTACACCCAGCCATTTGACCTCTCTTGCAAATTTCACGTTCATACTCCCCATTTTGACCACCGGGTTCCTCGCCTGACTCAAACCACCCTTCATCATCATGGCCACTGTTTTGCCAGGCGCCAAAGCCAACTTATTTCTAGCACACCAGTCCACAATCAGCTCAATTGATCTCTTACTCCTTTCCTCAAGCACGAAGCGGCTTCGTCCGGATACGAGCAACAGAGCATCATCCGCATAGGCAACGATGTTGCACCCCTCAGGCAACGGTAGACGAAGAATGTCATCGAAAAGTATGTTCCACAGGGTCGGTCCAAGGACCGAACCCTGTGGGCAGCCCATATTAATATGTCTGGTACTCGAGACCCCCGCGTAGCCGATCGTAGCAGCTCGATCACCGAGGTA
>JADDOH010007391.1:0-40670 GCA_016648135.1 Agrypnia vestita
AAATTATGTTTTGGAACATTACGCAAAGAATATGAAATTTTCCTAGGATTAAATAGGAACAAATTGACCAGTAGGTCCAACAAATAAAGATAAAGTACCCTGTTTGTGAGCCATTAAATAAATAGAAAAAAATAAAATGTCACGAACTTTCAAGTACAATAAAAACTTTTTTTTGGCAAAACATCGAGAGAAAGAATAGAAAGAAATGTTCCTTGTCTCTAAATAATAATCAAACTAGTCTTGTGGTTCATTAAATAAAAAATAAAATTTAACTTATCGTGAAACCTGAATTAAATAAAATAAAACAAATAAAATTCCATGGACTCCAAGTGCAATAACTTGTTTTGTAAAACATCGAGAGAAAGAAACATAAAGAAAATTATTAAAATAAAATTCAGTGGACTTTCCAGTACAATAAAGATTTTGAACGAGTTTTATGGTCCATGAGTAAAAATAAACTTTAAATTATTGTGGAATCTTGAACAAATAAAAATAAAAAATGTACGGATAAAATTTGGAAACTAAAGGTCGAATAACTTTATTAACACTAAAAGCTACTCAAATATTTTGAAATCAAGGGACTCGATTTTTGAAAAAAAAAACTAAACTTTGAAAAACTTTTGAAAACTTTGAAAAAAACTGGATCCAAACCGTAAAGTACAATCAATTCATCCATCTCAAAGGTCATATCAGGTGCGAGCATTTCACACGATCCAAATAAATGAATATTGAATAGCCTCCTCACCGGCGCGCTGGTCGGCCTTCCTGGAGCACTCCGAGCACTCCTGCTTGATGTCTGGATACGATATCTCTATCTCCGTGTAGGGCGCTCCACCGCCTGCTCCCTCATCGTCGCTGCCGGCTGCAGACCCTGGCTCGGCCTTGACAGCAGGAACATCTCGGTAAGCGCGGTTCATGGTTCTAATTTCTTCCAAGGAGGATGAGCGATGACACGCGCTGAGAAAATGGCATCTGTCGAATGACTTCCGACCATAGACACTAGGAGGGCATAGACAATAGGGATGGGCGTTGAATGGACGGACTAGTTGAAATCAACCGTTGACGTTGCATCGACGCGTCGACGGTTTACGTTCATCGCATGGACTAGTTGAATTCGTAGACGGCGGACGCCGTGGTCGGTGGACGATTCGAGATTCAACGTAATGCAAAGCAACGAGCGAGAGCAAGACAAAACGTCTCCGTTTATTTCTCTCTCATCTCTCGCTGTCAACTTGTAGATGCCATAGACGTCATAGACGGCTCGACGGGTAATTTCATTTCAACTCTAAAGTACACTACCATAGAGTGCAGATCTGTGTACACGAACTATGACTAGAGATTTGAAATTTGAATACATGCGTAGGGCGAGATAGGCTTAATAAGCTATTATCTATTATTTTTTTACTTGATTTTTTGTGATGTCACGTGCGACGATTCGGTGAATTCCCAATTTTACGCTGTATAAAATAAAACAATTCTGTTTAATTATTTTATTTTTTATTGAACTAATATTTTACTGCTTACACCTGAAATTGTTGTGTACACCTACTTCTTTCTTTATTATAGAAAGAAGTATATAAAACACTATATAAAAGCCTATTATGTGCGTAAACAAATAAATAATAAAATATTTCTTTTTACATATAAGCACAAGTAGCGGTTTTACTTTCCGCGAAACTATATTCCTTCGAACTTCTTTAAATTTTAAAAATTAACGTCATAAAAATAGCCAACGGTTGAGCCGTCGAGAAGCGTCGCGTTGAACCGTAGACAGTTGACCATCGTCCCGATGTTTAGATAGAACGTCCGCGTAACGAAGTTGACGCGTCAACTAGTTGACGAATTCAACTAGTTGATCGTCTCGTCGATGGATGGACGTGGACGGTCTCGTTTCGTCGACGGTAAATACGTCGACGACCCATCCCTAATAGACAATTATCTTATTAATTATCCGATAGGTAGGACAAATATGAAACAAATAATTTGAATTTCCTCACAATCTCCATTTCACTAATGTTATAGTCTTCAATGTGTGATTAACCACACAGTGTTTTTGACTTCACAATTTTCTCATAACGCGTTTATACAAATTATGAAATAAAACTAAGAACATATATCAAGAAAGCTACAATAATGTCAAATAACGTTCTACATTCAAGTCAATGATATACCTAATAAACTGTAGACACCTACGTTAAATGCATGAAATCTTGGCAACTCAAAAGTAAGGTAATTGGCTTACTTGCATTCGTTATCGAACGGGCCTTCGTTGAGATCAGGCGCGACGCTATGCGGAAAAAGGAACAGGGTATCGTAAAGTATTGTAAGAATGAGTATGTTATTTTAGTCACTATGACTTCAAATTACCTGATTCATCTGTCTACACGCAGAGCGCTTGTGTGCCGTGATTTGTTGTCTCTTTCAATGCAAAATTTTCTGCATATGAAAGCCGGCTCGTGTGGGAATAACGTGTCTATACTATAATACGTCAATGATTGAAGTAACTAATATGTGAAATCCTTAAGATTACTCCTACAGAGTTTGTTTTGAGTTTAGTATGCAAAGTTGTTCTTTTAACACATATCTAGCAAGGTAAAATAAGATGAGTCAGAAATTAAAATAAAATGCCAGTTTTTTTAAATGTTTTGAAGAAGGAAAAATTAAATGATTAATTATTTTAAAAAATTGACAATAAAGTAACAACGACATTAATCAACTTGGTTCAACATTCTTGTGCGAAAAACAAAATTTCTGGTGCAAAAATTAGATTTTAACACGAAAGTTTTTGAGAGATATTTCATAAATAAACTAAACTCAAAAATTTTGTTTTGTTTCTTTTGAAAACCTACATTTTTTAACTTATTCAATTGTTGATTTCGCCCACAGATAAATGTGTTTACAGTTGACGTTCACCTTCGCGTACCGGAAGATCGGAAATAGAATCGAGCGCCTGAGCGGGGTACAAAGTGAATTCAAACATAAGTGTAAGCGTATTAATAAAGTAAAATGGTTGGAAAATGTTTTTAATTTCATTTTTAATCAATGTCAGCATAATTTGTCGTCATTTTATAAAAAACTTTAGGACTTTGAAGTCTCATCATTCACAAGCGCCCGACCGATGGAAGCTGCGCGAGCGCGAGAATGACGTAAGCGGATGTGCCGCGATCGCGTACTCACCGCGCACGTGGGGGCTCTGAAACAGGAAGGGAGGGAAGCTTGCGGAGGCAACGATCCAATGTTACTATATTTATCTAAAAATGCGTACAACCAGAAGTCGCACGGAATTATTGGGATTATTTAAAATAAACTCAAGTACGTACAAGTGTAAACGGGATAAAATTATTATACACATTTCGTCACCCCAGTTCTATCTTGTCGAAAGGTCAAAATCGTCGTTTTTGACTTATTGTGATAGCGTGAAGCTTTGAGACTTGCTCTACAAATCGCTCCAATCCATTTTATCGTACCTACTCTAGTTTCGTCGGTACAGAATTCCATTTTGTCGTATGTGCTGAAATTTCAGTGTTTGATCAGTTCTGCCTTGTTGAATGTATCTTATGTTCATACAGAAGTTAAAAAAGTTAGTTTTATCTTGTCGTAACATTCAAATTGGGCTACCACTTGTCGTATCTGGTCCGGTATCTCTTCTAATTAAATTAAAAATTAAAAAATATAACCTACGAAAAAGTAAAATTAAAGATATTTCAATTAAAACGAAAATACTTTTTGAATTACAGTGCTGGTGGTGGTGGTCTATCCTTTATTCCATATACTCAAATAAACAATTGAGACACGAACTAAACGATATACTTAACATCAGGTACATATAAGACAAATATGGATTTGACATCATTCGTAGATAATAAATTACAACAAACACATCTGAGACGTGAAAATCCTATTAAGATTTCCCATTTTAAAATTTGCGACCCTTGAGGTGAGTAGGTACTCATGAAAACGTCGATATACAAATGATCCAAATATAATTATTATTATTAAGTCTTGAACTGATGAAATAAACGTGATCAATGCTTTCATGCACGCCACCGGTAGATAAAATATTTTACGAAAATTTACTTCAAAATCATTGATTTTGCCTTAATTTTAATTTTTTATTTGGTATTTCATTATTTTTCTTATTCGATCAGCAAAAGGCTTATCTGGTCTTGTAAATCATAATTTACTGTAGTATTACTGTTGTTTAAATAAATATTTTTTGGTAGAGTTTCATAAAAATGATTTCATTATCGCTTAGATTAAGTTAACGAATACTTTAATCAAATCATTTCAATTCTTATATGCCTACTTTTTTAAATGAAAACAATTTTTTCCTGATATTTTGAATCGAACAATTAATAAAAAACATTTAATTGACATATTTTTTCCTTTAAATACCAACCGATATTTCAGTTCCATTTTGTCGTATCGTCAGTTTTCGTCACAATGTCGCAGATTTTTGTCGTATCGTCAAATTTTATCAAATTTTAATATAAAAATTATAAAAAACGGTACCAGGTAAATCGAATTTTTCTCTTGAAAATGACGTAATAAAAAATAGAATATTATCATTAACTCGGAAAAGAATAATATTTTTTCCTGTAGTTGGAAAATCGATTTCAAACTTTGAATGCGTTTTTCTCAAAACTGTTGTTTTGACCTTACGACAAGATAGAACTGGGGTGACGATATGTATATGGCATTTGACTTTGACACAACATTGTTATTTTATTAACAATATCAGATGTATTGACAGTACGGAAAATCAAAGTATTTGGACCACATGTCCTAGCAGAAATAAGTTCGTGATTGTGTAATGGCTTTGGCTATTCTTTACAGTTTCCTATTTTTTTTTGTAGATTTTGCTAAAATAGCCAACTCTGATTTCTTTGGTGTTCTGGCTCGCCTTTTACACAGAATTTTTGAACGAAAAATCAAACGAGAAATCCCTTTCTCACTGCTGTGATCTTTCGTTAAGGGCTGTCTTTCTCTAACACATTGCATTTTGTGTGTAACATTTACTTCGGCCGCTTTCTCTTGGCCTTCATAAAAATAATTGTTGCAAAAGGGATATCTTTGCTCTGCAACGACATGTTTTTATTGCTGACGGAACCCCGGTTTAAGGGGATGAAAAGGTGCCGCTGGCATCGCCGGCGGCGCAAAGTTTTATTGGTGGTGACCGGGATCTGCCGGCTGTATAGCGGTATTCTTCAGAAATATTAAAAATATTTAATTATTAAAAGTAACTTTTGCAGATTTGTTACAATAGATTTCGCAACTGGTGTAAGAAAACTCTATATATTATTTCTCAAAGTGGAGTTTTATTTAACAATATTCCTTATTAACTTATATATGATATTCTTTAGAATTATTAGATGTTTTAGAATATAGAAAATTAAAACACATCAATTTCAACAAATAAAACAACCAGAATGAGAGTACACTGTAAATATTAATGAAGTTTCTCCTCAGTGTGCGTTGACTGTAAAGTATTGAATTGCAGACATAATTGAATCATGGAATTGAAAATATTTTTTATCCAGTATGTCTAAGCAAATGTTCTTTGAAGCTAGATTTACGATTACACGAATACTTGCACAGTGAACACGAAAATAGTTTTTCCCCAGTGTGCCTAAGCACATGAACTTGTAAGTCTGATTTCTTATTGCACGCATAATTGCACTGTGAACATGAAAATAGTTTTATTTCATTATGGGAAAGCGTGTGTCTTTTTAAATCTGATTTGAAATTGCACGAATAATTGCACTGTAAACATGAATACAGTTTTTCTCCAGTATGCTTAAGCACATGAACTTGTAAGTCAAATTTCCGATTGCACGCATAATTGCACAGTGAACATGAAAATACTTTTATTCCAGTATGTGTAAGCGTATGTCTTTTTAAATTTGATTTAGTATTGCACGAATAACTGCACTGTAAACATGAAAGTAGTTCATCTCCAGTGTGTTTATTAAGAACTTGAACTCGTAAGTCTGATTTCTGATTGCACGCATAATTGCACTGTGAACATGAAAGTAGTTTTATTCCAGTATGTGAAAGCGCGTGTCTTTTAAAACTTGATTTATTATTGCACAAATAAATGCACCGTGAACATGAAAATAGTTTATCTCCCGTGTGATTAAGCACATGAACTTGTAAATCTGATTTCCGATTGCACGAATAATTGCACTGTGAACATGAGAACAGTTTCTTTCCACTGTGTAAAACCGTATGTCTTTTTAAGCTTGATTTCTGACTGCACGAAAAACTACATTGTGAACATGAAAATGTTTTTTCTCCAGTGTGCTTAATCACATGTTTCTGAAAGGTCGATTTATGATTGCACGAATAATTACACTGCAAACAGGAAAAAATATTCATCCCAGTATGGGAGGCCTCCTGAATTCTCAAGGCAGCCTTCTGCTTGCTTGTGTACCGTGACTGAGAACACAACAGCGCCTTCTTACCAGCGGGAGTAAGCTTATTTTTGTTTGTGGATTTATTAAGGTTGGAAATGGTCTCCGATTCCGGCTGTTTTCCAAGGGCAGATGAAATCACAGTTGGATCATCCGAAAAGGAATCTTGTGTTCTCAAGAGATCTGCAATGTTAACAGTTTTTGTATGAATAAAATGTGTACACAGTTCTGAATGTTAATGTGTATAACGCTCAAATAATAATGTATTTTTTAATATTCCAAGAGTCTTAACCACTTTGATTCGCTGGAAAATATTAACGTATTTATTGTCTAGTAACTTAAATTGGAAATGCATAGAAAAAGTAAGCACGGAAAGCGCTGTGCATCCTATTAATTACAATAACAATAATTATACAGGGAAAAAATGATCATGTAACATTTATGACACTAAGGTACAGTGAAAGCAGAAAAACTCATTGGTTATTAATAACCCTATAGATTTGCCCGTTTAGGCTACAACAATTGACTTATCGATAAAAAAATATTGAATTGCATTCCTCTTAGTTTACAATTTATAACGGAGGAGTAGCAGGATGGGGGGGGGGGGGGCGTCTGGGGGGAAAGTAAAAATACAATTATACAATTTAAACAAAAAATTGGAGGTCACAACATTTATATCTGAAGGAGGGAGTGGGATTAAAAGGGGGAGGGGGAGAAGTAGATGATTTTTATTTTCGCAGGGTACTTAAGAATAATTATTCATCCACTTAAAGTTGTATCGATCATCTCATGATAAAAAAAACTAATAGAAATATAAAAACATTAGTTTACAAAACAAACAATCTTATTTGGAATAAAACAAGAGAAAGCAAACACACAAGAACATTAAAAAAATAGCAGTCATCCTTTAATAATCTATTATAAATTAAGAAAATTATTGGAAAGAAAATCTTGGAAAGATGTCTTGGAAATAAATGGTGCAGATAATGCAATCACGACTTTTATTAAAATTATTAACAATAATATCGACATGTCAAAAACAAGCTTGAATACTCCGCATAGATACCGCTAAGTTAAAACATGGATGACAAATGTACTAAAAACAAGATAAACTTCACCAAGAAGCAAAAAAGGAAACGCTTAACTTTGAACTTCAAGAGAGGTATAATAGATATCGAAATAAATTCAATTCGCTCATCAAGTATGGGATACTTTAAAAGATTACTCATATACCAAAAATCCAAAGTACGTAAATATAAAAGACATTAAGCAGGAAAAACTTACAATCGATGAAACAAATAAAAACACTATATTAAATGAATTTAATACATACTTTGTGGAAATAGGAAGAAAATTAGCAGAAGAAACCCAAAAGAAAATAAACCTCAAAGAGGAAAAATTAGTAAAAGTTGCAAACGAAAATCCAAAATCAAATATAACAAACACATTACATATATTTACGTCTACACACGAAAAAGAATAAGAAGAAATAAAAATGTACTTAAAAACAAAACATCGTTTGGCACTGATAATATAACTCAAGTATGATAAAACTCTAAGAAATCAGTAATTTAACCGCTAAAGCATATTTTCAATATTAGTCTTAAACAAGGCATTTTCCCAACACAACTTTAATATGTACAATTTTTAAAGGAAGCGACAATACTCTTATTAGTAACTACAGGCCAACTTAATCTTACCATGTCTCTCAAAAATATTAGAAAAATAGTTAAAAAGCGACCTTTAACATACGTGGATTCCAATAACATCATCTCTAACACACAATATGGATTCAGAAAGAATATAAGGACAGAAAATGCGTTACAAGACCTCACTGAATACACATCAAGCGACTTGGACTTAAAAATAAAAGTTTTAGTGGTACTTCCTGACCTTTCTAAGGCTTTTGATAGTGTCTCACAAAATCCTATTAGCGAAAATGAACTCATTCGGTATATCGGGCATTTCACTTGAATGGATTGAAATCTACCTATATAATGTGTCAATGTGTCAAAATAGAAAATGATATTAGCTCTTAGCAAAACATACTTTTTGGAGTCCCACAGGGGAGTATCTTGGGTCCAGTATTACTTTTAATCTATATAATGACGCGGGTAAATTAAACTTACAAATTTCAAAAATTATATTATATAGTGACGACACTGTACTAGTAACACAAGCAAAATGTTGGCAAAGTGTTTTTAATATAGCGGAAACTGGGCTAAAAAAATAAAAAGGATTCTGGATATGAAGCTCTGAATTCTAAATGGTGGAAAACAAAATATATAACTTTTAGTATCACCAACGTTGGACAGCCGGAACCTATTAAATACAATATAATATTACACAAAAATAGTTCCTGTACCCAAAACTGTAAAAACTGTCCACCATTACGACAGGTTAGTACTTTAAAATATCTTGGAGTCACAATTGACAATTTTTTAAAACTGGAAAGGCTGAAATATTGAGCAAAAAAACTGGGGAAACTAATATACTTTTTTTACGATTATAAGAAATATACTTTCGGTCAAAACAATGAAAATTGTATATTATGCAATATGTCAGTCAATAATACTATACGGTATAATTCTTTGGGGAAGTATGACAAAATGTCATAGCGATGGTTTCAACGCGATAATTCGTGTAATGTTTTAAAACCATACAGAAACCACACAGAATGCCTCTACACAGAAACTAAATGTTTAAATGCAAGACAGTAACTTATTAAACAACTCATCAATTTGGAAGTTTTGTATTACATAGTAGAAAATATATGTGAATGCGTTGACATATTCTATATAGATATTTATTTATTTATTTGTTTACGCCCATCATAAACGTTTACATAAAAATGTTTATGATAGGCGAAATATAGAAAGAAGTATATAACACAGCATCAGGTATAAGCAGTACATATAAGATATACAATTATAAATTCCAAGCACGTGTTAAATATTAAATATTAAAAAAATATTATATAAAATTCAAGAAGTATATACATAAGACAATATCAGTTATAAGCAATAAAATATATAAATATAAAGTACATGTGTAAGCAATAAAAGGTATAAGCAGTGAAAGTATCAGGTGTAAGCATTAATATATGAATATAAAAATTAAACATAAACTAAAAATATTAAGTACAGAGCAATAATGTGTATAAAAAAATATATTACACATTACCTGTATATATAAATAGTGGAAGTTAGTAATGAAGTAGTATTATCTCTTAAAGTGTAAATTTTATTATCACTAGATTGTCATTAAAAATGTCAACCATATAAACATATAACCAAATCCAATACCAGTCTTTAATATTCTGCTAATTACAGAATTTGACTGATAATTAGTACTGGAATTGTGGCAATGAAAGGTGACAATTTGTCAAGTACTATGTAAGGGCGGAATATTATAATTGATACACGCAATATATTAGTATACATCTTGCTATAACGGTCACACCAAGTGAGGAATCTACTTCACGGATTCATAATTCAAGGGAATTAACTCCTGCTCACCAGGGCGCTGATCGGCTCTCCTGGAGTACTCCGAGCACTCCTGCTTGATGTCAGGATAGGATATATCCACATCACTGTAGGGCGCTCCACCGCCTGCTCCCTCATCGCCGCTGTCGGCTGGAGACCCCACATTGCTGGAACCCAGTTCTGGAATCAAAAACAATAATCTGGTACAACATAGCTGGAGAGTTGCCTGTCCCCTGGGCTCGGCTCCATGCCACCTCGGGCTGTACTTGCATCAAGCAAGTCATCATAAAATAACCTGTGTCCAGATCAGGTGACCGGGTAGCTTGCTTATGTCGCGCTGTACTTCCAAGTACTGAACTCTTTTCTTCTCTTAAAATTAGGCAATCCGCCCTTTTGTGTACTGATTTGTGTACTGATCTCCTATAACAGCAAAAAAAGCTTCGCTTATTTTAGAATGTAGTTATATACAGCATATTCTCAGCTAAGTAAAAGTTGGCAACCATTTAAAACCATCCATTTAAAAGGTCTGCAGGCATTCATAATGAAAAGTTTCATTCAGTTGACTGAACTCTCACCGTGTTGTTCATTGAAGTGAACTGTGAACTCGATCGTTCATTATTTCACCAGTGCCATCCATTTCAAATATTTAAATGGCTACTTGTTAAAAACTGCAGGATTCTCAGGTGAACTGTTAAAACGGCTACTCTTCCTCAACGCAGTTAGGCTTTTACGACGAATGAAAATATATGACTAATGCTAAATACGGGTATATTTTGAGAATCAGAAACATAGGACTGCATTGAAAGAAATTGCAAATAAAATAAAATATTAGAAAACATAACGGTATAACTTTATTTTATAACCGATTGAGGCCATAAAGTAAAGTTTAGCCCCTAATCTACCTTATAAAAATCTCCAACTGAACTTTACTAACCTATTTTTATTTTATTTTACCTTTTCAACATAAAATTAGTCCGGCCTTCCGCCGTGTCTTTTCCGTCGCGTCAAATCGGCAAAAAAAAAATGGATCGACCGATCGTCCGCGCAGTGTGTTTGATACACGCATATTGTATGGAAATAAATATAGCGGTGTTTCGCGACGGAATATCCGCGCAATGTGGCGCCGACCTTAAGCCTGTTTCCAACGATTTCATTTTTCTATCACCACGAATTTTTCATTGAACAAATGAAAATAAGGTAAACTTTAGAATTATCGATTTAATGAATAATTTCTTTTTCACATGTTGAAATAATAAACGGTAGTTCGTGAACTGTTCTAAAAGAACAGTTCCTTCATGAACAACCCATCTCTAAACTGGTGTTACCATAAATAAAATATCTCAAACTTGTAAGGCGAAAATTTGAAAACTAGTCTCATAACTTTTTCAGTACTCAAAGCTACTCACTTTTCATTTTTGAAATCCGAGCACTCAATTTCTACCATGAAACATACTCTATAAAGAAATAGCCACAAGCCGTGAAGCACAATTCACTCCATCAATCTTTAACAGCCACTTCGGGTGCGAGCATCTCTCAACACTGAGAATCAATCAATAATGAACCAACTCCTCACCAGTGCGCTGATCCGCCTCCCTGGAGAACTCCGAGCACTCCTGCTTGATGTCGGGGACCCATGTTATTTCTCGCTCAGTGAAGGGCACTCCACGGCCTGCTCCCTCATCGCCGCTGCCGGCTACAGATCCTGGCTCGGCCTTGACGGCAGGAACACCTCGGTCAGCGCGGTTCATGGTTACTAGTAACTTGCAGCGAGGATGACGCGCGATTAGCAAATGGCGAAAGTCAAATGTCTCCCGACCATAGACACGAATGGGGCATAGACGAATCATCTTATTAGTTATCCGGTAGGCAGGCCGTTTAAAAATGTGAACTCCCTCCCATTCTTCATTTCAATATAACGTGTTACGTTGAGCTCAAGACACGCTTCATATATGAACACGCTGGATCAGAGATTACCTGGGAATTGAAAGATAAAAATAATTTAATGTTTCTCTTTTAACTCATTGTCTGTACCAATGGTTCGCCAACTGCGGCTCTTTGGCCCCTCGAGTGCGGCTCGGCCACACATGTGCGCAACCGACACCCTGTTCTCTCGGTCGGTTGGTCCCACAGTCATGGAATAAAAAGAGATATGCCTTGAATCATTTTTAGAACGGGATCCAATATCGCCTTTCAAACAAAACGTAAAAAAAAAACATTTAGGAACAAAATATCGATAATCGGTATTAAATATACTAGCGTCACATCACTAGCGTTAATCGCGACCATATATTATGTAATACTCCTATATTGCTAGCTGGGTCTGGAAATAGCGAAATCACTACGGTGCAGAAATATATTGTAACGAGCTGTTCGTTGACATTTGACAGTTCCATAGAAAAGTGTCACATGCGCAGAACGGCAGGCCGGTATGCCCAGTGGTTGAAATAAGAACTAACATGATTAATAAATAGCGAAGAAATGGAAGGGTTCTTACCCGAGTAGAAAAACAAAAGAGAGCTGTTCTTTTGTGTTTGAATAAAAAATAGCAGTAGTATTGCGTTGCGAGCGATTGTAAAATGTGAGAGATAATGTACAAGCGATAATAAAAGATTTATTTTACGAGTTGTGCCATTTCATTTTTCGAGCGAGCCACGCCACGTAACAACTGGCGTCAGAAGCGGGATTCGGGAGATTTTTATGAAATCAACGTGAAGATCGTGGCACAGGAAGAAATGGCAACCATGGAGGAATTTTCGGATGCGGAATGCGATATGATAATAAAGATGCTGGAAGAACTGGAGCGGAAACGCCAAGAAGACAAGGAAGAACAGGAGCGGAAACGCCAAGAAGACAAGGAAGAACACGAGCGGAAACGCCAAGAAGACAAAGAGGAACAGCAGCAAAAATTGGGAATGTTGTTGGACGTCAAATTAGGAAGCATCAAGGAGCTTAGGGAAAGTGTTGACAAGCAACAAAAAGAATTGCAGATCACTAAACTGGATGTCAATAATCTTCAAGAAGATATCAAGGATCTTCGACAAGACGTAAAACGTGACGCTGAAAAGACACAACATGAAATCGAGAAACTTCGGGATGAAATAAGAAATTGCCAGAAGGTTCAAGTAGAGAATGCTACGGAGTCGACAGGGAAAAAGTCTTCTACATTCGACGAACGATGTTTACAGGATAGCAACCACAGGCAGTACGAAACGGCGGCGCCCTCAAACATTAGGAATGACCAAGGAAATGGGACAACACCTGCAGAAATGACCTTCGTCGATAGTGAGAGGCCGATGGAAAATGTGGCCGAGGACGAGGTGGCGATGGAAAATGCAGCCGAGGACCAGGTGGTGGTGGAAAATGCGGCCGAGGACCAGGTGACGACGGAAAATGCGGCTGAGGACCAGGTGACGATGGAAAATGTGGCCGAGGACCAGTTTGCGATGGACCTCAGCAATACTGTGTTCGACGCCGAGCAGCACGAGTTCACCGAATTCAAGATACAGGAGGACATGGAGCCCTGGCCCTTCTGCGTAGTCACCGCGGAGGACAAGCCCATGGTGCGAGTAGGGTACAAAGGGGAGAACAAGAAACTCTCTCCCGATGAAATTAGTCCCATGGTGTTGGACGAGATGGAACAGACAACCGAAGCATACGTGGACCAGAGTGTGAAGGAAGCAGTTCTGGCTATGACAGATTACTGTCTGATTACAGATTACAGTGACTCTCAGCGACAAGCTATCAGGAATGTGGTCAGGACAGTCAAGCTCAACGTGCTGCAGATCATCAATGAGCTCACTGTGGCGGCGCGGGCTTACGAGTTCAACACAAATTCAAAGGGCAAGCGTAGCGTGCTCGTCTTTGACCCAGGTGGATGGAACTTCCAAGTATCGATCTGGATTGCTAATCATTTTTGCTGAGGATTTAAAAAAAAAAAGAAATGTTCGAGGAAGCAGAGAGGTTCCGTGCAACGAAGAAGCGAATTGAGGCACGCGATAAGCTGAAAAGAAAATGAATCAATGACGATTGAGATAGATGTGAGAACACGCGCTCGTGTATTGGAGTGTGGCAGCATGGGAATTTGGAGATCTCATGGGGACAACAATGATCCTGTTCGGGACGAACAGTATTGAGAGAGGGAGGCTGTGTAACGAGCTGTTCGTTGACATTTGACAGTTCCATAGAAAAGTGTCACATGCGCAGAACGGCAGGCCGGTATGCCCAGTGGTTGAAATAAGAACTAACATGATTAATAAATAGCGAAGAAATGGAAGGGTTCTTACCCGAGTAGAAAAACAAAAGAGAGCTGTTCTTTTGTGTTTGAATAAAAAATAGCAGTAGTATTGCGTTGCGAGCGATTGTAAAATGTTAGAGATAATGTACAAGCGATAATAAAAGATTTATTTTACGAGTTGTGCCATTTCATTTTTCGAGCGAGCCACGCCACGTAACAATATGTTTGTCTCACCCATACTGATGTCACTTCGAGTCTTATGCGCATGTACGAGAATTAGAACCAATTTAAATTCATTTTATATTTTAAAATATAAAACTTTTTTTCTTCATCCTACTGCACAATAAAAAGGTACCAGTGTGAAGTAAGTGAGAAGTGGGGTAATTTGTAATTTTGTTTTAATTTTTTTATTATAATTTTTATGGCGCAGATTATCCTGTCAATTTTTTTCACATCCACTATTGGTAACCGGGAGTTTTCTGTATTTCCCGATATTGGAGAATTGTAAATAGACAATTTTTGTAATATATTTCTTCTGTACGTGTGCAAGATAATTTATGGTAGATATCAAAATAATATTAATGACTGATACCTTATAAGTATTCATTTTATCGCGCTCCGGAATGTGATAATGATATATTACAAATAATCTTGATGATAAAACTTATTCGTTCTACTTGTTCAACTTCTAAAGTTTTGATCACTTTAATGATTCGACCCATTTGGGTAGTAATATATTGCAGTCCTTAATTGTAATTATAATCCATTGAATCTTTCCTTTGTAATAAAGGTATTGAAAATAATCTAAAGCCTAACAAAATATATAATTTAAATCATAGTATTATATCACTAATAAATAATGTTGTTAACGTTAACCCTAGATAATTAAACGTATGAAGCGCATAAGATTATAAACCTACTTAAATAGAGTAGGGTTGATGAGCCGGTTTTGGCCACTTTGACATTTAAAAGTGTATAAATATGGCAGTGAAAAAATATTTGCTGTTTTATTTATGCCGATCGATTCTTTAACTCTTAAAAGACTGTGCTAAAAAAAAACTTGGAACGGTGGAGTAACACAGCGTTTCCTGATTAAAAATCGGCATAGTTTTTAATATGTGATAAAATATACATAAATACGATACAGATAAGACTTTTAAAAGGTCCCTTTATATAATTATGTAAGGTAAACATAAATATTTACATTATTTTAGTAAATTATTATCGCCTGCACTCCGTCTTTGTCTAACACATGTTACCCGACTTTACCGTACTCTTTCTATATTGTTTTGCTTTCGCCGAAACCCAAGCAACCGCCATCTCTGTCCTACATGAAATGTATGGTATTATCGTGTACTTTAGAGTTGAAATGAAATTACCCGTCGAGCCGTCTATGGCGTCTACAAGTCGACAGCGAGAGATGAGAGAGAAATAAACGGAGCTCGTTGCTTTGTATTACGTTGAATCTCGAATCGTCCACCGTCCACGACGTCCACCGTCCACCGTCTACAAATTCAACTAGTCCATGCGATAAACGTAAACCGTCGACGCGTCGATGCAACGTCAACAATTGATTTCAACTAGTCCGTCCATTCAACGCCCATCTATGTTAGGACATCAACCATTGATTTAAATTTAACTTCTACAGTGGATCCAATAAGTAATGTTTAGCACGAAGTATAAATTCAAGAAAACCCATTCCAAAAGAAATTCATTCGCAAATGATGTTCAGAATGAATTATCCACTCAAGCAAAATTTCTGTTGACTCTACTTCACAAATTATTTTTATTACAACCGTCAAGGCCATATATTTAGTTAATAACAGTGTAGTCTGGCCAAATAAAAAAGTAGTAATGCTATTTTTTTATTTTATTTTGGGATAAATTAATAGCAAATCAACATCTTAACAAATATAAAATAATGGTTCATAAAATTATGCCAATTACAAATTTTCCAATGAATATGGTAATTAAATTGAGTAGCTTGTTGGTCTTGTGGTTAGGACACTGGCCTCGTGATCCAAAGGTTGCGGGTTCGATCCTCACTCCAGACTAGCAAGTTAGTCCTATTTTCATAGTACAAGCGCTTAGCTTACTTTGAAAATAGTAAGAATATTGATGTGACACGTATTTCCGTGTTCACATCTCTATTTTTTTTAATTTTTAAAAAAAAAAAAAAAAATTAAATTTAATTTAACAGCGACTGGAAAGGGTGTAGGGGAATGTGGGACGGGATTAGAAGGCAAGATATATTGTACGAATTAGTTTGGGTGCGGTGGTGTAGATATTGTTTGTTTTATGTTTCTTATCGTCGAGTTGAAAATGTCAATGTGGTGATAGTTTGTGTTAAATGAATTTGTGGATTTGTACATAAAGGAGCCTTGTTTTGAGTTGATCTTACATAAGGGGGGCTGAAAAGTAAGTGAGTGTCTGTTATTGCGAGTTGAGATGTGGTAAGATATTCGTTGAAGAAGTTCCGGACTATCAACTAAATTGTGTGCTATTTTGAATAACATCACCGCGTCAGCTATGTTTCTTCGACAACTTAGAGTTTGCATATTAAAAAATTTCGCAGAGTCTTCGTTGCTTAAATGATGTCTAATTGAACGGAGGTCTAGGTATCGTATGAAAGAAGGTATATTTCTTCTGGCAGAAATGGAAGACAAGAAAGAGAAAAACAATTGACATAGAATGAAGAAAAAAGCTGACAATTCAAACAAAAGAATGAAAAAAAACCTTTCTGGGGTATTCTGCTGTGTTTTTACGATCCTTCTGGATCAAAAAGGCTGATGTATTGTTGTGAGTGTTGGTGTTGGGGTCTCACAACAACACAAAAGCCCTGATGATGGAAGGATCATCAGGGTAAGTTGTTGTGAGACCTTCGGAAAATGAAGAAGTAGAAAGAAGTTCAAAAAAAGGAGACTATGGCATTAGTAGAATTCAAAAGCAGTAAAAATATTGTATCCTGTTACGTGGGAAGACAATGATATCGGTTGTGAAATAAGTTATCTCAGAAATGGAAAGAAGAGTAATACATTTGTAATGCACAAATACCTAATCTGGAAACTGTTGCAGAAAATAGTATTAAGATGATAAATGCTATTACCTGCTTTCACAAAAGGGACCAATAGACAAACTTCTTTCTAAAAATGTTCTCAGGTTTCCACGGGCATTCAGAATTTTCTGTGTGTAGTTTTTTTGAGATATTCTGCCATGTATATCTGACCTCTCTGCCCGTCGTTTCAGATCCCATTGCAGGGTCCATCATTAGGGCTTAATTCCCACATTGAAGACTATTTTATGGATTTGAAGATTGGGAGGTACGTTTAATATTTTAAAGTCCTACCTATCGAATTATTAATAAGATAATTTGTCTATGCCCAGCTAGTGTCTATGGTCAGATGTCATTCGACAGTAGCGAAGGGAAAAACTTAATTTCAGAATGAAGACTTCAACACGCACACGTTCACCAATTTGAACACTACAATGTGTTCACTTCATTTGTAGTCTTACTAGTACAGAGCGGACCATCCCTCGCGTGCGGCGAGTGAGCGAGTGCTCTCTAGTTCGCGAGCGCGGAGCGCTCCCCACTCGCAAGCGAAACCCATCGTTCGCGTGCGCGACCCTTCGCCGCTCTGATCTCCGATACTCTGTGCAGTCGTCCTTGACGTTTCGCCGCGAGCACTGGTTGTGGCGGGCGCGACGCGCGAACACGAATGAATGCCATATTGTATCCTAGTTTTTGATGTCGTGTTTATTTATAATATAATTGATCCTTATTTATAATATAATACATTATAACGTGCACGTTATAATAATATGATATATTACAACGTGTATATGTATATACATATATAATATAGGTATTTATATACCTTAAATCTTTAATGCGTGCGGTGACGTATAAAACAACACTTAATTAAAGCTGGAAACAAAAATAAACACACAAGAGTTTTAAAAACAATATTTTAACATAGAATGCTAAAATAATCACACAAGGCGCAATGAATTAAAAATGTTTATAAACAAATTTAATGTTTATGTAAAAAGTCGCGTACACACTGATAAAAATAGATTTTAAATGTGTTGAAAACCGCATCCAAAAAAAAAAAAGTTTTTTAACTTACTAAAACACTCGTCGTATGTTATTAAAATGTTTCACTAATTCAAAGATGTTAATTAAATACCGATAATTAAAACAAAAAAAACAACTCACGAAATACCCAAAAATCAACTAATCACTCATTATAGTGCGAGTACAAAAAGGTACCTTTGTTGAACATTTGTAATAGGCTAATACAATGTACTGAATGTACCCATTGACCCATTCACTTAAATTTAATGGTCGCGTTCATATTTGTATGTGCGGTGGCGATCCTATACTCACTGTGCTGAAAATTCAAAATGTGCCATTCAATTCATACTACATTGTGCGTTTTGTGCGATGTGCGTTTCGTGCGAGAATCGCACATGGGTAATGTGTAGTGTGTGCAAAGGAGCACCGGCCGTCACACATACAAATATGAACGCGACCGTATGGGTCCGCTTTGTACTGCGTAGGACTACAAATGAAGTAAATGTGTGATTAAAAACGTGTGTAGTGTACGCTTCAGTACAATGTAGTACTACATTGTAGTACTTAGTACAGAGCGGACCCATCGCTATTCGACAGTCGACTGTCGCCATTTGTTAAACGCGTTTCAACGTTCCTGGAAGAAGCTATAACCATGAACCGAGCTGACCAAGATGTTCCTGCCACCAAGGCCGAGCCAGGGTCTGCAGCCGGGAGTGGCGATGAAGGAGCAGGCGGTGGAGCGCCCTACACGGAGATAGAGATATCGTATCCAGACATCAAGCAGGAGTGCTCGGAGTACTCCAGGAAGGCCGACCAGCGTATTGGTGAGGAATTTGTTTATTATTGATTTATTCTTAATAGTGTGAAATATTCGCACCTGTTGTGACCGTTAAGATGGATGAGCTAAATTGTACTTTACGGTTTGAATCCAATTCTTATCGAGGGTTTTTTTTGGTGATAACCGATTTGAACAATACAACATATAAGTAGCTTTAAGTATCAAAAAAGTTATTCGACTTTAGTTTCTAAATTTTGACCATACATATTATTGGTGGATTTGACGTTGAGATTAAACAGATTATTTATTCATGATGATCATTAAATTAGGTGAAAAACATTTTGACATTTGAGACATTTTATCTATGGTTAACGTGAATTTATCCACACCATAAATTAAAGAGAAATCATGAAAGTCCATAATCTTTTTCATTCCATCACGCTAATTTTGCATACTTATTCTTGAGGACCTTATTCTTAACATATGCGGTGCCATCTCCTCCTTTCCTCCAGTTACTCCACCCCATCCCCCTGATATAAATGTTTGGCACACAATTTGGAATTAATACTATTAACTCAATTGTTAAATGGCACCCGACCCGCCGACAACACTCTCCCCCCTCTCCCGCTACCATTTAGGAATGCAAAAGTTAATTATTTTTATGCAGTTATTATGTTACACAGTTGGTTATTTTTATCGAGGAGGTAAAGCTAGATTGATATAAATATTCAATGAATTTGTCTGCTTTTAAAAAGACTGTCACTGTACCTTAGTGTCCAAGATGTTTCATGTTAAGCACTTGTGCTCACAAGACTTCTGTAATATTTTGTGTAACATTAAAAATTTTTTTTTTTTCAATTTTAACAGAACCTGACTTACCTTAGTTTACCTAAACTAACCTAAAAGTAGTCTTGAATTGATAAATTTTTCTTTTTTACCTTGGAGTACCGGAATATCTAAAAAAATCTCTCGACTCTGATGCTTGATGCTCGGTCATTCTCTCCACATGACCCAGCCACCGAAGTCTTCCCAGTTTTCATTAGTGCATCATTGCATCATTAGCAAATACATCATCAGCATATTTATACCTTATTACTCCCTTTCTTTTAACTCGTAGCGTCTGCTTGTCTGCCAAAAAAACTTTGGTTCGATTTTTAACCCATTTCCCGTGATCCAATCGAACTGAAACCTTGCAGGCAAAGTCGTGGCGACAATAAAAATGATCGAACAAATTTTCGTGTAATTTTTTTTAATTTTATTGTAATTTTGGATTTTTCGGATTTTTTTCAAATTGGAAACCATACAAATGAGAAAGGAGCCCGACGCGTGGAGAAGGCACGAAACCTGTTTCAAATATCAAATGATAAAGAGAGTATAATAAAAACTTAGTTTTTGTGGGTTATTTTTTTTTTACTCTTAATTTTATTATAATAATTGTAGCTAAATTAAAAAATATTCAAAAATTTTAATCATTTGCTGGTAGTGAAATCTAATAATATAGTTAAAAATATGTAAAAATTAATCAAACATGTCTTAGAACCGAACTACAGGGTGACGCGAGAATTTTTTTTTCCCCAATTAAGATCCACCACACACAGGTTATCAACGTTAGCAGGTATTGTATAACGTAAATCGTGGAACTACCATTGAAAGAAAAAAAAATTAAAACATTCAGCACGAGCTGATCTTGTATAGCACCGCCATGAGAGCTGTATGTGGGGTGAATAATAGGGTAATTTACCTTTTTTTTTAAACTTTGGTTTGGAAAATACGTTTATGTAAAAAGATTTATTTTATGTGTATATTATTATTAAAAAACAATTTTGAAAATCACGATTTTAAACTGCTGCCTAAAGGCTTATTTTCGCAAGTGACGTTAGGCATGATTTTTTATGTCTTCTGACGTTTAACACGTAACAGCACATTCCCGTATTTAGACAATCATTCGTTTTTTACAAAATAAGTCGCCTTTTTTATATAGTGCGTTCATAAAGTCGGGGAAAAAGTTTTGTAAATAGTGCATGGTACCCAAATGTAGAAATTCATTCCTGAAAACTGAATCCAACATTAAAGGATCAATTTTCTGTGAGTTATTCTTGTGAATATCCGTCCTTCATTATTTTAAATGTATTCTTAGATAGTTATTTTATTAAAATAGATCACAAACTCGGCAAATTCTATGTAAACACCATGAAAACACCAGTAAAAATAAAGCGAAGACGAAGAGTGACCATAGAAAATAAACAAATTACAGTGACAAACACCACAGATCACGTATGGTTTATCTATAATTCTTGCTAAGCAGCGTCACGACCGATCATATCGCGTTTTAATGGATTCGTATTTTTAAAGATTTTTTAGATAAAAATTATGAATGAAAAGATTATCCCACACCATCCATACTGAGTTACAAAATATAATATATTTTTCTGAATCTATTTCATATATTTTCATAGATATCTGTAAACTGTGAAATTACCCTATTACAAGTCCCACGGAAACATTCATAAATGTGTCACATCGGAGGACTAACAGTCAGTAGAACATTTTTTAATTTATGTAAAGAACATTGTAAGCTATGAAACTTCAATGCTCATATCATTGAAAGATTTGGCAGATACTTCGTGGTGCAACATTATAATTTAAAATATGTTTTACTTTACTTTGTAATACACACACAATATGAGCTATTAAATTACAACTATCATTTCGAGAGGAGCAGTCTCTCTCATCATCAGGTATAGATAATAACTGATGATGAGAGGGACTGCTCCTCTCGAAACTATAGTTGTAATTTACCTTATGAAAATAAATATTACTGACGAATTCAAAAAAATAAATTATAATTGTGTTCTATAACGCCACTCTGGGACAGGCGTAGCCTAGTAGAGTGGCATAATCCACAAATTTAACAACAAAAAAAAGTGTAATTTATCTTATATTTTATTGTTAAACTAGTATTAAGTACCTTTATTTGTAAACAAGGATTTTTTTGAAATAAATAAATAATAAATACATTTAATAGCTCATATTGTGTGTGTATTACAAAGTGAAGTCAAACATATATTAAATTCAATGGTCATCTTCAATGAACATTTTTAGATATATAAGTTTTTTATTGCATTGTTCTGTTTGTTCCCAAAATAAAATTTATACAACATAACTACCAATGTCTATATTTTACTGTCTGTTTAACTCTTGACTAAAATAAAATATAATGGAAACGACTTATCACTAAAATTCTCTATAGAAATAATGTGTTTTAGTGAAAAATTGAAAACAGTTTAAAATTATACTCAATTATACTAGCTTTAACCCGTCAAAATGACGTAATTTTATTTTATATTTCGACTGCTAGTTAAGGCTGTTTGAACAGCGCTATCAAAAGTGGGCTTGTTGGTCTTGTGGTTGGGACACTCGCCTCGTGATCCAAAGGCCGCGGGTTCGAACCTCATTCTAGACCAGCAAGGTAGTCCTGTTTGCATAGCACAAGCGTTCAGCTTATTTTGAGAATAGTAAGAATATTGCTGAGACGCGTATTCCGTTTTCGCATCTCTATTTACTTTTATAAAAAAATCTTGATAATGTTAGTGATGGACATTATTTAATAAAGAAATGTTTTTTTGCTTCTTACGTCTTATTATTACATTATGTATACCTCATTAATATTTAAGCCATCTCGTAGCGTTAGTTACGGACATCGTGACGTATATAATTACACTTTTTGTACCTTCTTTAATACACTTCATCATTATTTGTGCCATGTGGTAGCGTTAGTGGCGGATATTGTTACGCGCAGAATTATATATTTTGGTTAATTATTAATATCTATGACACGCAATGTAATAATGGATTCATTTTCGTTTAGAATTCAAAACATTTCAAAAAATCTATTTCTAAGTATTTTATTAAAAAGCACATACTTACCTTGTCAATGTTTTCATTTTATTTAATAACAATTTTGAAATCATATTAATTTTGAAAACGCAATGAGATCAGCTTTTGATTGTTGTTACGGTTACGGATAGACATTATTACGAGGAATCGATATAACTTTCTAGAATAAAAGATAATTTATGGAGTCTTTCATTTGCAAATGTTCTTTGTCCAATAATTTTCATCCCTTTACGTATTATCGAGATTTCAGATTTTTAATAAGATAATTTGTCTATGCCCAGCTGGTGTCTATGCTCAGATGTCACTCGACAGTCGGCAGTCGCCATTTATTAAACGCGTTTCAACGTCCCTGGAAGAAGCTATAACCATGAACCGAGCTGACCAAGATGTTCCTGCCATCAAGGCCGAGCCAGGGTCTGCAGCCGGGAGCGGCGATGAAGGAGCAGGCGGTGGAGCGCCCTACACGGAGATAGAGATATCGTATCCAGACATCAAGCAGGAGTGCTCGGAGTACTCCAGGAAGGCCGACCAGCGTATTGGTGAGGAATTTGTTCATTATTGATTTATTCTTAATAGTGTGAAATGTTCGCACCTGTTGTGACCGTTAAGATGGATGAGCTAAATTGTACTTTACGGTTTGAATCCAGTTCCTTTCGAGGGTTTTTTGGTGATAATTGAGTGTCCTGATTTCAACAATACAACATATTAGTAGCTTTAAGTATCAAAGGATTATTCTAATTTTAGTCTATAAATTTTGACCTTACATATTATCGGTAGATTTTACGTTAATATTGTACAGATTATTCATGATGATCATTAAATTATGTGAAAAACATTTTGACATTTGAGACATTTTATCTATGGTTAACATGAGTTTATTCAAACCATAAATTAAAGAAACAACATGAAACTCCAGAGAGAAACTCCATCATCTTTTTCACTCCATACGTGAATTTTGCATACTTATTCTTGAGGACCTTATTCTTAACATATGCGGTGCCAATGAATTTGTCTTCTTTTAAAAAAAAAGACTGTCACTGCACCTTAGTGTCCAAGATGTTTCATGTTGTGCACTTGTGCTCACAAGACTTCTGTAATATTAAAAATCACAAATTAACAGAATCTGACTAACCTTAGATTACCTAAACTAACCTAAAAGTAGTTTTGAATTGATTTATTTTTCTTATTTAACCTTGGAGTACCGGAATATCGAAAATAGGATCGGGGACCGGAGCAGGGTACAAATGGGACCCTGATGAATAGGATAATTTTACAAGTTTTTTTTTTAAATAGAAAAATCTTAACTTTGGTTTAGAAAATACGTTTATTTTTTTGTCAAACGGTACAGATTTGCATCGAAAATATATAAGGAGGGGAAGGTATAGAAAAATAGGGGGGAAATGTTGACTATGATACCCGCCCGGATCCTAAAGAAAAATTTCCAAAAAATCTTAATAAAGGGCTTTACCAAAAAGATTTTTTTAATTCGTTTATTAATATTAAAAAACGATTTTGAAAATCACTTTTTTAAACTCCCGCCAAAACGTTTATTTTCGCGAGTGACGTCATGTATAAAATTTTATGTCAATTTGACCTTTAACACGTAACAGCACATACGCGTGTTTAGACGTTCATTCATTTTTTTACAAAATAAGCCGCCGTTTTTGTATAGTGCGTCCACAATGTCTGGGAAAAAGTTTTGAAAATATTGTATGATACCTAAATGTAGGAATTCATTCCGTAAAACTCCCTATAATGTTAGAGAAAAATGAAGCTAACATTAAGGTATCAATTTTTAGTAAGTTATTGGATTTTCCTTGCGAAAATCCGTGCTCCATTATTTTAAATTTGTTGTTAGATAGTTTATTTTATTAAAATAGGTCACAAACCCCGCAAAATCTATATAAACACCTAGCATAATAATAAAAATAAAAATAAACAAGTTACAGTGAAAAAAAAAACATAGAATACATGCTTTATCTTTAATTCCTGCAAAGTGACGTCGTGTCGCGTTTTAATGGGATCGTATTTTTTAAGACTTTTATTACAAAAATTATCTATGAAAATACTATCCCACACCACCCATTCTGAGTTAAAAACTATAATTTATTTTTCTGAATCTATTTCATATATTTTCATAGATAAAATGTAAAATTACCGTATTATAATGTTTTTAAAATGTTCTATAAAACTTGTAATTACATTTCTCAAGATTCTACTAAATTTGTCGTCATTTTATAAGAAAGCGTAGTATTTTGACATCTCATGACTCACAAGCGCCCGACTGACAGAAGCCGTGCAAACAGAATGAAGTAAGCTTATCGTATACAGTCCGTCCAACTTATCTGTAGAATGGAGGAGGGCGCCCCAATCTGTATAGTATTGTCCACAGTCGGAAAATTCCTAATTTTTGGGGAATTTATTCCAATCCGTTTTTTCTTAATCAAGTTATTAAAGTATACAACGCGAGATAAAAATATAAATTGCAAACTAACTCATATATAAATTTATAAAAATATATATACCGAGAGTCGCAAAATGGCGTTTATTTAAAAATCGAAGAAAAAAATCACAATTTTCAGCAGAAAAAAACTCAAACAATAATAATCCTCTAATTCGGCCTCTCATACCTAGGGGTTGTGGCATCCATGTTTGATCATTAATATACGTAAGGATAATTAGTTATGCAAAAAAGAAACACGATCTACAAAAAAATTACTCAATTAATATTATAGATAAAGAAAACGAACACAATTAAATACAATCGACCTATTTAACTAGCTTATTGAAGATAAATTACTTTAGTTAAAAATTATTAACAATCCTTTGTGTAAACTGTATCTCTATCGGCTTATTCTTGGTCTTGTAATGCCGACATAATTTATTATCCAAATAATTCCATCCATTGATGACTCTAAGAAGGCTATCTACCTTTGACCGATAAGAAAGTAGTTTCTAACTAACTAACTAACTTCTAATTAACTAACTAGTATGCTCAGGGATGGCGCCCGCCATAGTTATCAAACCCACACACGAAAGGTGGTTGTCATTGTATTAAGTGCCCCAAGGAATTTCCCGTTCCAGCCCTCCCATACATCAGCCGACTTACTGGCTAAATACTTAATTATTATTTTAATATTTAAGTTTCGCATTTTTTTTTCTTTTTATAAAATTCGATTTTATAATTTAACTTTTTTTCTTCTTTGGAACAATAATTATATATAAAAAGAACATCATTAGTTGTAAAAGCCACTAAAAGCTCTGGCCCTTATAAACCTATGACTCTTTGATAATTTTAAACGTTATTTGAAATTAAAAAAAAACAATTCATAAATCAAATTATTTAATCACTGTAATGTTTGTGCACTGTATGTACAATGTATACATTTTTCATTTATTGATTTTCTTACAGCCATATAATTAATAAATCTTGAAAAAACAATTATTGATGTACAGAGCCTTGGGCCAATTACAAGAAAACACATATACAGGGTGGAAAAAATCAGTGGGCCCCGAAGGGAAACTACTTTAAATCCTTAAGATAGATTATTTTACTTAAAAGGAAACATTCCTTTATTTTTAAAAATAAACAAAACTGCAATCAGGGATTTTTTAAAATTCGCTTGCCTCACCCGGGAATCGAACCAGGTAAAAATTCAAAAAATAAACACTCGCTTTTTTATTCTACTAAACGATGGGATCAGTGTTCAGGATAAAATCTCTCTTATATTTATTTTATTTTATCATCAATTCTAATACGAAGGACACGTATTACGTAACATTATTACCTAGCAGGACATTGATACTTGAACTATTTAAAATTACAAATTACATAGTCCAGAGGCTTCAGACCTGGACTTCTTGCAGGCCATCTAATCATCCCATTTGCACCTATTCAGACATTGAAATTTTCTTTAAGGTTAGCCTTGAAAATTCTATTATTGTGAGCATATTATTTCGTTCCTCTTCCTGTAGATTTTATTCATTTTGTAAAAGATCTAATATTTCAAATTTTTTTGCCGTATTCAAAGTCCTTTTAATTGTAATTTTAAAAAGTTCAAGTATCAATGTCTGTCTAGGTAATGATGTTACGTAATACGTGTTCTTCGTGTTAGAATTGAAGATAAAATAAAATGTTTATTATAGATTTTATTCTGAACATTGATTATATCAATTAGTAGAATTAAATAGCGAGTGTTTATTTTTCTGGATGTTTAGCTGGTTCGATTCCCGGTTCGGGTAAGTTTTTCGAAAAATCTGTGAATGCAGTTTTGTTTCTTTTTTAAAATAAAGAAATGTTTGTTTTAAGTAAAATAATCTATCTTAAGGATTTAAAGTGGTTTCCCGTCAGGGCCCATTGATTTTTTCCACCCAAAAATATTACACCAGGATCCATAAAAATATAAGAAAAAACAATATGTCAGTCAAATAGTGAGTTTGTGTATTTGTGTGTTTTTATGTGTCCGTGTTTGTATGCGTTATTGTATATATAATGTATATGGATTATAATACTATGTTTATATATAATGGATATGTATTATAATTTTAAAAAATCTCAAAGTACCGAAAATCAAGCATTTCGCAAAAATTTAAAGTTTCTGTACTTATAATTTCTCTATAATCGATGGTTACGTAACATGAGCTAACAATAGATGAAACGTAGGTATCAAATGTCAACTTGCATGGTGAAAATTTGAAAACTTAGTCTAATGTGTAACTGTATTAAATACTTAAAACTAAACGATGTTAGTGTAAAGCGCCCTTGAGGTGATTTTTTTGAAAAAAATGGCGCTATAGAAATTATCCATTTTTATTATTATTATTAAAGCTAACTTGCCTACTATCCCGCTTTTTCTCCGCGGAGGAAGGCAGGAAGATTGACCGCCACACTTCTGTCTTGACCCACGACTCTCGACTCATCGACATTCCCACATCCTCGCGTGCAGCCCGACGATTGCTGATGCTCATAATTGCGTCCCATTAGGAGCGTCTTCCAGGATCTGGTTGTGCTAAGCCTTCGCGGCCACCCCCTCTTTCTGACCTCGTCAACATTTGCCTCATTCGTTCTTATAATGCCACTTTCCTTGCATACATCCTGCTAACTGGACTCTGTAAATATTGTTAGCCACGAACGCTCATTTTTGAATCTATATTAATGCATTTCAGTTCTTCGACACAATTATTCATATACATGTTGAACAGCCGTGGAGACATTATGCAACCCTAATTGAAATTTTTTGTAATATCAAACTATGGTTGATTCTTATAAACATTATTTCCACCGCATATGGATGATATTGCTAGCACACGTTAACTGTTCACCCTGTTACCAGAGAGTACCTTCCATAACCTATCAGTCTTTTTATAACTATATCGTAAGCCTTTTACAGTTTGCCCTGTAGTTCCCGCATTCTATTCTCATTGATTCTAACATACTTTTTTCACTCACTTCATTTTCGTAATTTATTGAATATCTTGATATTTTTCACCTACATATTCTCGCGCTTACACATGTATCATTAACTAAATAAAGATACATAAATAAATAAAAATAAAAATAATATAAATATTTTGCTCTCGTACATTGTTTCCCGTTTCAATGACAAAAGTTTAAGCCATGCTTTTCTTTTTTTACTTAATCAAAGCTACCTATCATATTTAATTGTTCAAATCAGAGCACTCAACTGTTGTTACGGAACAAATTCTCGAAAAGATCCTGGATCCCAACTGCACGTGACCTAACAAAAATATTTTCGTTGCAGATATCTTCAGAATCCAAGATTCTTCTTCGGAAAGTCCAACTGTGTCTTCGCCTGCCCATGAAAACCTGCCAACTTTAGAGACCATTTCAAATGCCAAAAAATCTCCCGCTGGTAAGAAGATTTTTTCATGTTCGCAGTGCGATTATTCCTGCAATCGGAAATCAGACTTAAATCAACATGCTCTTAAGCACTCTGCGGATAAATTTTTTTCGTGTTCGCAGTGCCATTATTCCAGTAATTGGAAATCAAAGTTTAAAATGCATGTGCTTAAGCACACTGGAGAGAAATTATTTTCATGTTCGCAATGCGATTATTCCTGCAATCAGAAAACATACTTAAAACTACATTCGCTTAAGCACACTGGACAGAAATTATTTTCATGTTCGCAGTGCGATTATTCCTGCAATCAGAAATCAGACCTAAAACGACATGCGCTTACGCACAATGCAGAGAAATTATTTTCATGTTCGCAGTGCGATTATTCGTGCAATCGGAAATCAGACTTACAACGACATGCGCTTACGCACAATGCAGTGAAACTATTTTCATGTTTGGAGTGCGATTATTCTTGCAATCGGAAATCAGACTTAGAACAACATGCTCTTAAGCACACTGGAGAGAAACTATTTTCATGTTCGCAGTGCGATTATTCTTGCAATCATAAAGCACACTTAAAACAACATGCGCTCAAGCACACTGGAGAGAAATTATTTTCATGCTCGCAGTGCGATTATTCCAGCAATTGGAAATCAGGCTTTAAAATACATGTGCTTAAGCACACTGGAGAGAAATTATTTTCATGTTCGCAGTGCGATTATTCGTGCCATTGGAAATCAACCTTTAAAATGCACGTGCTTAAGCACACTGCAACGAAATTATTTTCATGTTCGCAGTGCGATTATTCCTGCAATCTGAAATCAAGCTTAAAACGACATGCGCTTAAGCACACTGGAGAGAAATTATTTTCATGTTCGCAGTGCGATTATTCGTGCAATCAGAAATCAGACTTAAAACGACATGCGCTCACGCACAATGCAGAGAAACTATTTTCATGTTTGCTGTGCGATTATTCTTGCAATCGCAAAACGCACTTAAAACAACATGCGCTTAAGCACACTGTAGAGAAATAATTTTCATCTTCGCAGTGCGATTATTCTTGCAATCACAAATCAGACTTAAAACAACATGCGCTTAAGCACACTGGAGAAAAACTATTTTCATGTTCGCAGTGCGATTACTCGTGCCGTTGGAAATCAAACTTAAAAATCCACGTGCTTAAGCACACTGGAGATAAATTATTTTCGTGTTCGCAGTGTAATTATTCTTGCATTCGTAAATCAAGCTTAAGAGTACACATGCTTAACCACTCTGGAGCAAACAATTTTCGTGTTCGCAATGCAATTATTTCTCTAATCGGAAATCAGACTTGAAACAACGTGCGCTTATGCACACTGGAGAGAAATTATTTCCATGTTCGTATTGCGATTATTTCTGCAATTGAAAATCTGAAAATGCAATTAAAACAACATGCGCTTTAGCACGCTTGAGAGAAATTATTTTTATGTTCGCAGTGAGATTTTTCCTACAATCAGAAATCACAATTTAAACCGCATGTACTTACACACACTGGGGAAAAATTATTTTCATGTTTGCAGCGCAATTATTCCTGCAATTGGAAAAATAACACGTTCTTAAGCAAACTGAAGAGAATTGTTTTCATTTTCACTGTAAAATTATCCGTGCAATCAGAAATCAAGCTTAACCCATAAAACCCGATGTGTCAAAACAATACAGGACCGGCGGTGTTGGCTCATTTTAGACGTAGTACGAAATTTCGGTTTTATAACCGTTTTTCGTGACATTATTATATTTATCTCAATCATGATTTAATAGAATGGCACGATGTATCGTGGAGATTTTTGTTAGAAAATAAATGTCTCTTAAAAGATATTACGTATAATGTGCGCGCATCAATACATGTCATGCACGGGCTCAGCCGAAACATTCGCTGGCCATGAGATGAGACCTTACGCTATCGTTGCTCATCTTATGCTTGCTCAGCTCGCCGGCTGGCGTCCTGTAACGAGTGACAGTGGTTTTAAACATTTTACAATCTCTGAATTATTATAAATCTTAATTTAAAAATTCTGAAATATGTAACCACGAATTAAAATACTTTAAACAAAATAAACGAATTGAAAAATTGAAATAAGAGATTAAAAATTACGCATCCTTTTTTTATTCAAAAAAGAAGATAAACGCTTCGGATGTGAGGATACAATCGGCTCATGCTGGGGGATTTGCCTAAACAAAATTTGTCAATAATCCAACGGCCACTTTTATGCGTTGCCAATTAAGGGAATAAAAGAAAAAATCAATACGTTCATAGATTTACAGAAGATGATAAAATTCTTGGTTTAGCGTTATCATAATATGGTGTCATAGATTTTTGTCAAAATTATTTATTGTTAAGCGGATTATTAAAAATAATGTTTCCTTTAGCCCAGGTGTAAATATATGTATGTATTCAAAAACTTGAGGACTTTTTGACGTAATTTCTATAAAGCCTGGTTTATTGTGCAAAAAATATTGTCATTTTGTTGAGGGTTTTGAAGATCTCGGGGGGGTTTAAGAGAATCAACTTTTGCAGGCCACACTTGTGTTTTAATGTTGAGGAGCCTCAACTCAAAAGTGGAATCAACCTGCAGAATTTTTTTTTCACAGTAGGTACTGTGAAATCACGCGACTTAATTGTGGCGTTAAAGAAAGTAGTAGAACAAGTATTAGCAAGTGGTCTAGAGTTGGTAGCCACTGTGTGTGACCAAATTTCTACTAATGTTGCAGCCCTAAATAATCTGCGTAAAGAAACACAAGAAAAATATACCCGCCTAAATGTAGAAAATAGAATTGCTGGGTTCGAATTGTTTGATAGAGAAATTGTCTCTCTTTATGACACACTTACTGAAGGGATCAAAAAACAAGATGCTTAATAGGTATAAATATTAAGTGGGAGCTCATAATACAGTCATGACCAGGGACGTGAATTATTTGAAATATATATACATATTTAAAATGAAAATACAAAATACCTATTTTTATTTTGTATTTGAAATACCTTTTGTCAAAATGCATATTCCATTTTATTTTAAATATAAATAAACATAATATTTTGTATTTGTAAAATGCAAAATGCTTATCTTTAATTTTTTATCTGATACTTTGTACCTTTTACACATTTAATTTCATCGAACATTACTTTTTTATGAACGCACCCAACGTAAGGGATGCCGATATAAAGACCAACTCTCTTCTGTAGCTAGTGATAATGCCAACAAATATATCTGGAAACACTGCAATAATTAAAAGATGATGACAATAGATTAAATTCCTTGAACGATATCCTACTGTGAATTTTTTTTTCCTTAAATAATATATAATACTTGTTAACCAAATTTTGCTCTTATTGAATGACTATTTTCATTTGGTGGAATGATAATGAGACCACACAGACGGAACATGAAAGATGAACTGTTTGAACAAATATTAGTGTTAAAATCAGCAAAATTTAATGTATTTTATTTGAATAAAGGTAAATGAATAAGTAAAAATGTATTTTATTTGAATAAAGTTTTACGTAGATCAAATACAAACACACAGTTACTCAACACAGTAAAGCTCCGTAAAAGCCATATATTGAGAGGCGAAAAGTACTAGATTCTTCAGCTCATAATGAAGGGGAAGATTGAGGGTCGGAAGGAGGCGGCAATCCTGGCTTCGAAACATCCGAGACTGAACCGGGATAAGAAGCGTGGAAGAGCTGTTCCACACTGCCCTGGACAGGAAAACTTTCTCCCAGATGATCGCCTACGTCGGGGGGACCCGACAGGGCACATGAAGAAGAAGAAGAAAGGTATTTTGTATTTAAATATGTACTTTTTATAAACTATTTTCCACATCTCTGGTCATGATCTTTTGTCAGTTGCCACATTTAACAGATTGTCATATTCATATCAGGTGTTCAGCCGGTCTGTAGCGGCGCTCCTGAAGATCCACGGAGGCTGAAGCATCGACAAAAAGGCTTTGCAGACAGCGATCTTTGTAATGCTTTGAGTAATTTATTTGAGAGCGTAAAAGGAAACTGAGTTCAGCCTAAGTTAGTGAGTGAATATCGGTGTTCAGTTACCGCGGAATCTATTAATGTGCTTTTTAGAATGAGGCCTTCAAAATCTTAAATTTATTAAAGATTTTAATCCTGTTACTAGAAAAACGTCTGTCCCACCTTCTCACATTAGCCCCGTAAGATCTCCCACCGGGAGACCCACACCTTGGTAAAGCTACGGAAGCATCCGAAATTCCTTTCGCTACTGACCAGGAAGTCGTTCGCTGGTCGGCGTCCTGTTACAATCAGTCCATTCTCAATAAGACCATCTAACATATCCTCTCTCGCATCATTCAGAACCACACATTCCCAGAGGATATGTTCCGGCGTCTGGGCCACATGGCCGCATACACACCACGGGTCAGCAGAGAGTGCAAGATCAAAAAGCTTCGACTTGAACTCTCCGTGGCCCGATAGCAACTGCACTGTATAATGGTCCAGCGCCGCAAAATATCCTCTGCCCTCATCCTTCACGGCCACTCTCGGGAAGAAGGAGTATGTCCATCCTCCGGTTGTGGCCGTGTCCCATCTTTCTTGCCAAATCTCATATGAAATTTCTCTCAGTCTCAGACCCAATGCCCTTAACTGCTCTGTGTCCGAAGGTCCGATGGTCCTGCCAAAGTAGCAGACCTCCAGGCCCCGTCTCAGCCTTTTTCGGGCGGATGATTCCCTCACCTCAATGTCCGCAGGGAGCACCCCCGCCAGCACTGGGAGGGCGGCACCGGACACAGTCCGATAGGCCCCCGTCAGCGCAAGAAGAGGTACCCGCTGACCTCTGTTCAACGCACCCGCAACCGCCGCAGTCCCCAATCTATGTACCCATACTCACTTTCCCATTTCACTCAACTGCAACCGACATCCACTGCCGCCGCCGTGGGAGATGTCTTGTCAAAATTTTATTTTATTCTGTTTTTTTAATATTATTATTCTTGTTTATACATTGTTATGTTATGTTTATTATGTTATGTATGATGCTAATAAAGATAATTTCCTTGCGACGGGGGCTGTGAATGGTTGTGTTTGCGGCCATGCCCCCTCGCAAAGGTTTATACGACCCGAGCGAGGGAGCATGGTCCTGCATTGTAGTTGAAAAAAAAATGTCAACCTGGAGACGATTGAGTAGGACCGATATGGAAGCTTTTGCTCTTAGAACGGTCCTGGGTAAGCGGTGGGTACCATTCACAGTGTCCCACCTTCTGTCCGTAATTGGGTTAGCTCAATTAAAGAAATTAAATATTCGTCAAACAAACTTTTTCAAATAACATTTTGAATTTATTCTATCTCGAAGTATAAATAAATTGAACATTTATATTTCATGATTAGAAGCCAGGACGTATGCAATGTAAACCTTTTTATGTTTGGACATCTTTTATAATTACCATTAAATCCCTCATTATAACAAACATATACATAATTGTATCTATTCACCTATTCACTCTTAGGGCAAATTGTAAGGAAGATGAGGGCAATACGTTCATTGAAATCTTTTTTTCTTGCAATTTTGATAATGAAGATAAACAATATGGGGCTGTTGATCAACATTACCCTCAGAGTTCACCCACCTTCAATATTGTACCCGCAAAAAGGTCAAATCAGTGGCTGTTTTAGCAAAATCTACAAAGAAAAAATAGGAAACTGTAAAGAATAGCCAAAGCCATTACACAATCACGAACTTATTTCTGCTAGGACATGCGGTCCAAATACTTTGATTTTCCGTACTGTTAATACATCTGATAATGTTAATAAAATAACCAAGTCAAATTCTATAGACATAAAATGTGTATAATAATTTTATACTGTATGTACTTGAGTTTATTTTAAATAATCCCAATAATTCCGTGCGACTTCTGGTTGTACGCATTTTTAGATAAATATAATAATATTGGATCGTTGCCTCCGCAAGCTTCCCTCCCTTCCTGTTTCAGAGCCCCCGCGTGCGCGGTGAGTACTCGATCGCGGCACATCCGCTTACGTCATTCTGCTCGCGCAGCTTCCATCGGCCGGGCGCTTGTGAGTGATGAGACTTCAAAGTCCTAAAGTTTTGTATAAAATGACAACAAATTATTCTGGCATTGATTAAAAATGAAATTAAAAACATTTTCCAACCATTTTACTTAATTAATACCCTTAAACTTATATTTGATTTCACTTTGTATCCCGCTCAGGCGCTCGAATCTATTTCCGATCTTCCGGTAACCGAAGGTGAACATCAAATGTAAACACATTAATCTGTGGGTTCATTTTGTTTTATTTTACCTTATTTTATTTTACCTCTCATCTTATTTTACCTTGCTAGATATGTATTAAAAGAACAACTTTTCATACTAAACTCAAAACACACTTTGTAGGAGTAATCTTAAGGATTTTACAAATTAGTTATTTCAATGAAGAACGTAATTTTGACATTATTGTAGCTTTCTTGATTTATGTTTTTAGTTTTATTTCATAATTTGAACAAACGTGTCGAGAGACAGTTCTGAGGTCAAAAACACTGTGTGGTTAATCACACATTGAAGACTATGACATTGGTGAAATGGACATAGTGAGGAAATTCAAATTATTTTATGTCCTACCTATCGGATAATTAATAAGATAATTTGTCTATGCCCTCCTAGTGTCTATGGTCGGAAGTCATTCGACAGACGCCATTTGCTCAACACACAACACGTCTCATCGCTCAACCTCCTTGGAAGAAATTAGAACCATGAACCGCGCTGACCGAGATGTTCCTGCCGTCAAGGCCGAGCCAGGGTCTGCAGCCGGGAGCGGCGATGAGGGAGCAGGCGGCGGAGCGCCCTACACGGAGATAGAGATATCGTATCCAGACATCAAGCAGGAGTGCTCGGAGTACTCCAGGAAGGCCGACCAGCGCGCCGGTGAGTAGGCTATTCAATATTAACTTATTTGGATCGTGTGAAATGCTCGCCCCTGATTTACCGTTAAGATGAATAAATTGATTGTACTTGTAATCGAGTCCCCTGATTTCAACATATTTGAGTAGCTCTTACTTAGTGTTAATAAAGTTATTCGTCTTTTAGTATTTGCAAACTTTGAAATTAACCATACATTTTGACATTTGAGACATTTTATCTATGGTTAACATCAGGTTTACTAAAACCATAGATAATAGGGAAGTTTGTGTCTATAAAAAAATGTAAATTACGATGCTTTTAATTGGACGAATCAATGGTTCTGTACATATCGAGGGTAGAAAGTCAAAAAGGCGTAAGTGATAATTTCGAACTTCACAGGAGGACAAAATAAAGTTCTGTCAATCTGATTTTGTCAATGATTCTTTTATTATTAAACGGTTTCCATATTAGTTTATCCAATACACATACTGAAATCAATTTAAAATAAAAGAAATATTGACAAAACATTATTTTGTCCTCCTGTAAAGTTCGAAATAATCACTAACGCCCTTTTGGCTTTCTAGCTACGATATCCAATGTTTTCTATTGACGTTAATCATCAAATTTTCATTTTTTCTTCCAACTCGAAGTAAACTCCAAATGAATTGTTATATTTTCCATTTATTTTATTTTATTTGCAAATTCTTTGAATACAGTCTCACGCGGATTATGATTCGCTAAATATCCTAACATTTAGAATTCTTGACATATGATTTCATTCATATACATGGACTCGTTTGGTGAAATTAAACTATAGAAGTAAGTAAACAGTTCACTTCAATAAACCATAAGGCGAACGAGAATTCAATCAACTGAATGAATCTTATCATTGTCAACGCCTACAAACCTTTTAAATGGATGTTTCCATTTAAATACATTTTTAAATAAGCGAAGCTTTTATTACTAATATAGGAGAGCAGTACACGACATAATCTTTATTTCGTATTGACTTCTTGATGCAAGTACAGCCCAAGGTGGAGTCCAGGAGACAGGCGACTAACTCTCCAGCCCTGTTGTTTCATTTTAATATTTTTGATTCCTGAACTGGGTTCCAGCAATGTAAGATCAGACCTGCAAACGGTGTATATATACAGAAAATATATCAGGGGAAGGGGAAATGTCATTCGCCGGGTCTCAAAGAAAAACTATGCAAAATTTGTCAAACGGTGTAGATTTGTACAGATAACATACAGATATTGATTTTTATTGGTAAAGAAGATGGAATAAAAGTCAACGCATTCTCACATATTTTCTACTATGGAAATGTACTACCAAACTTTTCACGTTCGCTCACCATAGCAGATTATTATTGCAAAAATAAAGAATTTGTGAATATTTTTAGTCAAAACTTCACAACTTATAGGAAAAACGTGTTGACTTTTATTTGAAAATTATTTGTTATCTATAGAAAAACATTATCCAATAATTATCATCTCAACAATAAGCAACTTAACATCTGCACTCAAGTGAGGGATCTCGGTGTCATCTTAGATTCTTAATTAACATTCATTCCACATATGGAATCGGTAATTGCTAAAACCTATCGACTCCTTGGTTTCATTGCCAGAACGACAAATCTATTTCAATCACCATTTAAATTAAGAACTTTATATTTTTCATTTGTACGCAGTCAACTGGAGTTTGGATCATTAGTCTGGAATACTCATTATTCTACGTACAGTGAGCGATTTGAAAATATCCAACACAAATTTCTCAATAATTTAATTTTCTCTTCCCGTTTAGAATTAAACTCATACACAGAAAGCGAGCGTTATCATAAAATCCCTCCTCTATCACATCGAAGACGTATACAATATCTGCGTTATCTTTATAATCTTAGTTTGTAGTTTTGTGGAAACAAATATGTTCCTATTGAAATAACTCTGGTCAAAAAACGGGTGACAAATAAATGTTACATTATTTGGGCTTTTATTATCTATAATTATTACACTCAATGTCTATCTGTTCTCCATATAAATTAATCTACATAAGTGGACATATCTGACACGAATATTGCATCCTTTTTTTAAGTACCCTGCGGAAAACAAAGGCACCATTTCCCTTCCCCCCTTTAAACCCACTTAGGCCCGGTTGTTTCAAGTTCGATCAAAGTAAGCGGCCGATAAAAGCATAGATTTTTACGAAAACGGATCGTCTGATTGGTGGAGAACGTAAAAAATCTATGTTTTTAAAGAACGCTTACTTTAATCCAACTTGAAACAACCGGCCCTTAGGCCCGGTTGTTTCAAGTTCGATCAAAGTAAGCGTAGAATTTAAACTCAAATTTTTATTACTTTTTTCAAAAACGGGTTGTTTCAACTCGGATTAAGCGAAATCTGTCAGAGAATTCTGAGCTGAAATTTTAGATTAAACTCTCGGTTAGAAACGCACATGCGAACTGCGCAATGTAATCGACATCTGTCAATAAAAAATATTTTTATTAATTTTTCGACATTTTACATACAAAGTTTCGAAATGTACAATATTATGTAGGGTGACACAGGCTTTTCTGTCGATCGACTGATCCTACAATATATCCTTAGCAAGAGAATTAATTTACTCAAACCTCGAACAACACTTTTTTTTCAGAAGAAATTGGTTTTTCCGCAACTCTAAATGAATATTACCGCAGGGCATTGTCGACAATATTTTTTTTCAAGGTTTCTATTTCACTCGGGTTTTGATAATTTTATATTTATATCGATGAAAGGTGCGTAGGTGATGCATGTGGAATACTGTTTCTTGGACTGCGGATAGGGTCAGCCATTACCAGAGCAATGGCTCCTCAGACCACATTTTAGTCAGCCGAAGAACACTATAAAAATCAGAAATATAATTGTTATGTCCAAACAATATATCAAGTTACGACAAACGGTACTAGGTACCAGATTTGGTAATTGCTATATTGTAGGGGACCGGGACCATGCCCTCAAACCATATGCACAGCAATTTTTAATGCTACAATGGGCCTGAAGGCCCAATTTTAATTGCGGTCCGACAAGAACACCTAGATGTTAATGAAATCAGAAAGATGTATTGCGACCTCACCGGGAATCGAACCCGGAATTCTCAGTATGCAGAGCCACTGACATGGCCACTGGACTACGAACTTCGATGTTATTTACCAATGTTGTCGCATGGTTTGGTCATGTGGAACTGATAAGCAAAGAAAGAATGGTAAGGAAAATTGTTTGTCGAAGGCAGCAGAAGCAGAGGACGTCCGCGGAATATTAGTAATAAAACAATATATTCGGTGTATGAAACTATTTTATATTATTGTATTTTATAAACCTAGCTATCTTGTATTTTATATACCTACCTATTGACAGGAAAATTAATATTTTAATAAAAAATACAACTTATAATTTAATTAAGCCAGATCTCTTTTGGCATTATGGCTTTCCAAAACAACTTCGTGAATTTTCTGCCGATTCTTCGGATCGTTGGGTTTTGAAAATATCTAACTGAACCACATATAATTTATTCTGCATATCAGTCGTGGGCTTTGAATTCGCTTTTCTTATTACCTGCAAACAAAGAAAAGGTTATAAAGAGAAAGACTAAAGAAATACAATACTGATCAAATAAAAACATTGTTCTAGCAAACACTAAATAGGTAGGAAAACATTTTTTCGTCAATAACTAACCTTCCTGGCGCATTTCATCATACTCTCGAATCTACTTCGAAAATCTGTTGACAGTGCGCATTTAGGCGGGAACAAAGCCACAAAACATTAAATTAGTTGCGTAATGCGGCCAACTAGTCTCCTTTCATCTTCTTGTGGACATCTTCAGACATTATTTAGTAAAACAGCATTGTTGATGATGTGGACGTCATGTATCGAAACATTTGCGTGCTGTCAAATGAAATTTTAATGATGGGATGCCATATGCAAAATTATTTTGGCGTGCATTTACTGCATTTGTCTACGATTTTTAGTTTACTCAATTGCAACACCCCTAATCCGATATTTGACTGATTTTTTGGTTTGAAACAACTCTTTCTGCGAGATTTCGCGAGACCTTGAGGTTAAGCTCAGTTTAACCCAGAATTTCCGCTTACTTTGATCGAACTTGAAACAACCGGGCCTTATTCTCTCAGATTTAAATGTTCTGCACTACAATCTTAATTTGATACTTTTTTTCAAAATTATAAAATGAAACTCTTCCCCCAAACTATCCCCCTCTCCCGATACTCCACCATTATAAATGATAAATTAAAGGGAAAGCAAATCAATTATTTTTGTTTGCATAGTTTTTTTAATCGAGAAGTTTGTTGTAGCCTTAGTGGACAAACCTAGTAATCAATGATTTTGTTTGCTTTTAAAAAGGTTTTCAATGCGTTACCTTAGTGTTCTGTATATTTCGTGTTAATTTTTTATTCTGTATATTTATTGTTATTTTTATTAATAGGATGCACACAGTACTAGAGTAAATGTTTCCTTATTTGAGCGTTACGAACATAAAAATTCCAGAACTGTGTTAACATTTTATTCATACGAAAATTATTAACATTTCAGATATCTTGAGAACACAAGATTCTTTTTCGAATGATCCAACAATGACTTCACCTGCCCTTGGAAAGCAACTGGAAATGAAGACCATTTCCAACCCTAAAAAATCCTCAGGCGAAAATGCGCTTACTCCCGCTGGTAAAAAGGCATTCTCGTGTTCTCAGTCCCCATACACGAGCAAGCAGAAGGCATCGTTGAGAATTCACGAGGTGTCACATACTCGAAGGAATATTTTTTCCTGTTCGCAGTGCAATTATTCGTGTAATCATAAGTGGCACTTCCAGAACCATGTGCTTAAAAGCACACTGGAGAAAAACCGTTTTCATGTTCACAGTGCAGTTATTCGTGCAGTCGGAAATCAAGATTAAAAACATATACCCTTATACACACTGGAGAAAAACCATTTTCATGTTCACAGTGCAGTTATTCGTGCAGTCGGAA
>JADDOH010007392.1:0-19519 GCA_016648135.1 Agrypnia vestita
TCCTTACATATGAAATTGGGGTTTTGCCGTACTGGCAAATTTGATCTCAAATATCTTCTCTTTGGTTAGGATTTCCAAATCCAAATTTATACAGCTATTTACTCATGTATTTGTGTTTTGAAAATTATAATTCATTTGTTTTTTCCTCAATTGTTTTTTTCTTTGCGTCACTCAGTTTACAAAATGAAAAACTTGAAATATCGCGTTATTTACGAGTACGAGTTCCACCGTGGCACCAGTGCTGCAGAAACGGCTCGAAGGATTAATGATGTGTATGGCGACGGTGCCGCAAAAGAAAACACGGTGCGTTTTTGGTTCAACGTTTTCGTTCTGGAAATTTCGACCTGCAGAACAAGCCCCGTGGACGGCCGGAGACCAAAGTTGATAATGAAGAATTGAAGGCTATTGTGGAAGCGGATCCATCGCAAACCACATCCGAGTTAGCTGTAGGCTGCGGTGTTAGTGATAAAACTGTTTTAATCCACTTGAAGCAAATTGGTAAGGTGAAAAAGCTTGAAAGGTGGGTACCTCACGAATTGAGTGAAGCAAATCAACAAACGCGCGTTGACTGCTGCGTTGCATTACTCAACCGGCACAATAATGAAGGGATTTTAAATCGAATCATTACCTGTGATGAAAAGTGGATCCTGTACGATAATCGGAAGCGCTCATCGCAATGGCCTGCCGAATGGCCCTGCCGAACCAGACAAACCATGCCCCAAGCGAAAATTGACTCCAAAAAGGTTACTTGTGAGCGTTTGGTGGACTAGTGCTGGTGTCGTTCACTACAGCTTTCTTAAATCTGGCCAGACGATTACGGCAGATGTCTATTGTCAGCAACTGCAAACCATGATGGAAAAGCTAGCTGCTAAACAACCGAGGCTGGTTAATCGCTCTAGGCCACTGCTGCTTCATGATAACGCTAGACCACACACTGCACAACAGACGGCTACCAAATTAGAGGAGCTTCAATTGGAATGTCTAAGACATCCACCGTACTCTCCGGACCTTGCCCCAACAGATTACCATTTTTTTCGAAATTTGGATAACTTCTTGCAAAGGAAAAAATTCAACTCCGATGGGGCAGTCCAAACCGCCTTCAAAGATTTTATTGATTCCCGTCCGAATGGTTTTTTTAGTAAAGGGATCGATGAACTACCTATGAGATGGCAAAAGTGCATAGATAGCAATGGTACATACTTTGATTAAATAAATATATTATAATAATAAAAAATCGGCTTTATGTTCCTCTCATACTAAACGCCAATTTCATATGTAAGGACCTAATATTTAAATAGTAATATAATATTTTTAAAGTGAAATACTAAATTAATTACCGTTCTGTTAAAGTTAGTATTTCTCTATCTCTATAAATAAATTGTATATAAGTAAATTTGCAATTTAAAGATTGCGTTGAGTGAATGTATAGATTTATATTATGGCACAATAATTTAATCAATTTGAATATAAATTATTCGAGAATCGTTTGCGTGATTAAAAATATGATTATCTCTATTTAATGTTTGCACAGTTTGCGATAATTCAATAAATTGATAATGGCTTAAATCGATTTCGCTGTAAACCTTTTTACTGCATTTGATATCGGTGAATCTATTTTTATGATATAACTAAATTTTCTTTTAAAAATGGGTGCATCATATTTCAGATTAATTTTTATTGGCTAGGCCGATGGGAAAATAAACCTTAAGCGACCCTCATACGCGCAGGCATGACACTGACTTCTCACACCGGGGCTCCATGTTCGATTCCTGGTCGGGTTTCAATACGTCTACGTGATTTTCTCAAGTTTGATTGTTTTTGTAATGTGTAATTAATTGTACTGAGCTATGTAGCTGAAACAATGCTAAAGCGACTTGAATCTTTTGAGATGTAGATCTGGAGACGGCTTCTAAAAATATTCTGGATTGATGGTGTTACAAATTACAATCACCCGTATTCTGAAAATAACAATGTCTGGATCTTTAAGATCTTTATCCCAACACTTAATAGACGATAATAAAAATTAAAAATGTCCGGAGCGGATTTTGTAATTCAACGGCTCAAATACACTGTATTAAAAGATGATATAACAAAGATTGTTTCTTACAAACGTATTAATTTCTTCATCTACAGCGTCCAGATGAAATATCATGGCTAAACTTGATCGCGTTACCGCGTATTCAAATTTTCCCATCTTGACATTTGACAGATAACAATTTACATCTTTCTCCCTCCCTCTATATCTATCTCATGTAGAAACTTACAGAAACAAACACCGACGTAAAGCTATGTCTCGTTTATTATCGTCTATTAAGTGTTGGGATAAAGATCTTAAAGATCCAGACATATCTGTCAAATGTCAGGATGGGAAGATTTGAATACGCAGTAACGCCGAACACGGTTATGACAAGTTTAGCCATGATATTTCATCTGGACGCTGTGGATGAAGAAATTAATACGTTTGTAAGAAACAATCTTTCTTATATCATATAGTGTATTTGAGCCGTAGAATAGCAAAATCCGCTCTGGACATTTTTAATTATTATTATCGTCTATTAAGTGTTGGGATAAAGATCTTAAAGATCCAGACATTGTTATTTTCAGAATCGGGCCGTAAATAAGTTATGTTCCGGATGCGAAATGCAAAAGAATTCCTTAAAACAATAACAGTATTTCGGCCTTATCATGAGATATTCGGAGTATCAGTTACTCGTTCAAGGCAAGAATCTGAGACAATGGTTGGAGAAATCCACGGTCCGATTATTCGGAGCTGCTCCAAACAAGATAATGATCGCACAATACGATCGCTAACATCCGATAACACTAGAATATTCGATAATACTAGGACAAGCACTAGAAGAAGAAAGGCAGCAATTGAAGGCGTTCCCATAAAAACGATCTATATAGTACATCAGGCCAAAAGTGATTTTATTGTTTTAAAATGGTCTATACGACAGTATGCACCATTTGCAGTGTATTATTTTTCACGATTTCTACTCAACCTTGTCGAAATTTGACCTCGAAAGTTGGCTAAAATGGAAAGGGGTCTATTTATCTGGTATAACTATGATAAAATATGACGGATACAGTTTGTATTTTTACTCTCTCCTGTAAAATTTTGTTTTTTCATATAGACCCTTTTTATAGGGACGTTTTCAATTGTGGTCTTCAATTCAGGTGTGGTATACTATAAAAAAAAAAATTAAAAATTGTCGCTTATCGCCATCCTTTTACCGTTTTAACATTACTCGGATTGCCTGTCATCCATGTCATCATCAATTGTATATGTACCTACTTATATTAATAATAATGGTTTATGACTTAAAATTTTATGGTCGCCATCTTTCATTTATATTAATACTGAATTCGTTAAACTTTTTAAAATATTTCGGTCTTCATAGTTCCACGTTAAACGGTTTCCGCTGTAGTTGGTTAGGAACTATCTTGGGACTGATATCGGTCCCTGTCCGAGTGTATTTCTGACTCCGATATATTTCTGACGCGGCGAAATAATAGCCTGGCATAGCTCCACAAACTATGCGAGTATTCTCGTATAAAGATAAAGCCCCGAGTCGATAATAGAGTAAAAAGAATCGAGTCTCGGCCTCTCGGTGCGCTTCGAGTCTCCCAGCGCCACGGTCTATTCTGGGATCTGCATCTCGCCTGCATCGCGCATGTTTCCCTGGCACCTGCTACCCCGATAGTCGCTGCTCGGTGGCACTTTACTCCCAAAACATTTCAAATGATTATGCCATTTTTTAAACAATTATAATAAAATGAAATAAAAATTGCAAATGCATTAAAAATGATGCGGGTTTTTCGATTGTTCGTAAAACGCAAAACGACATGTGGTATCAAAAAAATCTTTATTGTTATTACAACTTATTAAATTAATTAAAACTCATTGCACTGAAGTAAAATATGTTTAAATAAATTTTAAAAACTGGCTAACCATCACGTCATTTCGTCTCAAGGGTAGACGAAGAGGATAAAATGCCACATTATTCTGTCCGCTTTTGCTTTGACCACATTTCTTTTCAGTTGTTGAAGCTTTAAACATGACTATACTCCAGTATTGGGTTTTTCTGATCGTGCCAGGTCCTCCGTGAACGCCCTCTGCTCCTGGTGCTTTCAAGCTCGCCTCTAATATTTTATTTTGCATTCTATCCTCGCTCATACGTTCCACATGACCCCAAGGCTCCTCCAAAATTTAAATACAATAAAAATCTTGAATCAAAATTTTGAATACAATAAAAATCTGGAGGCATCTAATTTTAATCCAGATACCTTTGACATGGTAAGCCAGTGGTCTGCCTTCGTAACTATTCTTCCAGTGGAAAGCGGTACCAAATTATTATTTTTTTATGTTAGATTCTAATATTTTTATTTAATAATATACACCTATGTACATTAATTAACTTTGTTGATTTATGCAATAGAAATATCAAATTTTAATACTAAAATTTCTTTAATTTTCTTTTACACCTGCTAAACTTTGTAAAAACCCAATATTAATAATGAGCTAAAGATATTATAAAAGTTTTCATTTTCGTTGGTCGTTCAGGATAATTTTGGTTTGTGTTTTATGGGGGTTTTCCGTGTTTCACACATCAGCCCTGAAAATGGCCCTGAAACATCGGCCGAAAAGTCGTAGAATAACGGCAACGTACACCAGTAAATACAAAACAATAATATATTATTCTCAACTCCTCAATAATGCAATGATTAGGATTTCCTCCTGTCATGCCGGAGATCAGGATTAGATTAGGTTAGGTAACCCTCTAATGATATTTGTATTGAATTTTTTTTCTGACCAGAGAAACATGTTCCATACGGGAATTGTTGACACACTCGACTGAGACACGTGACTGTTATTTCAAAAGCTGCAAGTACATGTGTGCATACAGTCTGTTAGGAAACTTACCAACCACCAGCAGTGCCATGAGAGTTTTGGCATGTTTCTATACCACTTGTAATTAGCGAAGAATGAATAATTGCCGCTCTAGAAGTACCTACTTACCTACCTTAACTTATTTCTGAGTGAGTGTACTCAGTCAAGGGCATGATGAATAGGTACCTACATAGCACTCGTTTTTCAAATTAAATATTTAGTTTAGCAAATAAAAAAATATTTTTTAAGTAAAGGTGTCGTGGTCGATAATGTAATTTTTTGTAGTATCTCGCGGTCAAGGAACGTCGCTAGATGTCGTAATTAATTTTAAAAAATGAAATTATGCTTCGCGAGGTTCCTGTTTAACAAATTAAAATAAAACGATTTCCGGGAGAAAGGGGAGTATCGTGACGAAGAATTGGATTGGGTTTCAACTCGAAAAGTTCTTCGGAGCCCGCCATCCGTGGTGGCCGGTGGCCAGCAATGAAACCGTGATTAGCAATAAATGATTTGCGTGCGTGCTTTACGGCGGCCATTAGTCTAATTTTCAATAGCAAACTTTCGCTATTTACAGTCGTTTTGTTTTCGATTGAATACGAAACACTAAACAATGAATACAAAACTTTGCTAATTCGAACGTTATTCCATTCAGCCTAGAAACACGAAATGGTCACGGTCACATATAAATTCAATCATCGATTAAATGTTAAAATCATTATACACAGGAATGTATGCATTATGTATGTTCGTCTCTTCTATACAAGAGTCAAACATACATAATACATATTCCTACGTGTAATTTACTTATAATTTAGTCTAGAACGGTCTAAGAGTGTATTTTTTTATATTTCTAAATTTTATTTACTTACTCTTTAGGATCTTGCTCAAAACGTAGACAACCTCCGCATTACCTTTGGCTAACACACCTTCCCTTATTTAAATATATATTATCCCAGAGTCCCACCAGTCTCAAATTTTGCACAGTTACCATTTAGGACCCTGCCCAAAACAAATTAACTTTCCTCGCTCTCCGTGGCAAACCTATATAAAAATATTTATTTTGAATGCCACCCATATTTTACTCAGTTGCACTCTAGGCCCGTGGAGAAATTGTAGCCACCCCACTCCACACAACAATTTTTGTAACATCATCACTCTTTAGAGCCTGCTTGAAAACGAAGGTATACATCTTTTCATTTAACAAATACAATCGAATTAGTAAGTTTAAGCCGTGCGTACGACGCACACTGTTCCGTTGTGTTGGCGTTCACAGGTACAACCACCAAGCCAACGAAACAATGTGACTTGTACGCACGGCTTACGCATACTAAATCGATTGTCTTTCTTAAATGGAAAGAGATATACCCCTCGCCACCTAACCTCCTCTTTTATAAGTTGTTAAATATAGTATTAAATAAAAGAAAACTTTCAACGTTACACGTGGCTTTTAATTAGAGATTAACTACACATTAATTGACAAGAGGAAATGACAACTATATAGAAGAATCTCACACGTAGTGTTGTGCCCATCAATATAGACGGGAGAAATTTATTATTATTACAACATAAGTTTAAAAAATTCTGTATCCCGGATAACGCCGGGTCTAGTGAAAAAAAAATCGAGTGATTTTACTGTATTGTGAACCGGGCATGACTACACTTAGGCCCGGTTGTTTCAAGTTCGATCAAAGTAAGCGGTCGACCAAAGCATAGATTTTTACGAAAACGGATCGTCTGATTGGTGGAGAACGTAAAAATCTATGCTTTAAAATAACGCTTACTTTGATCGAACTTGAAACAACCGGCCCTTAGCCGTACCTAAAAATTGATTGAAATCCTGATAACTTTGTTTGTTCAATTTGTCGATTTAATCAGGGGAAATGATGTTATCGCCTGCTGTAAAAAGTTTCGCAATTATTATAGTACCTACATATAGGTCAAAAATTAGGTACTTATGTATTTCAGTCGCCGGTTTAGGCTGTGAGAACAGCGCTGTCTAGAGCAGCGTAGCATCTTGATAACGTTAGTGATTGACATTATTAAATAGAGAATCATGTTTTTTGCTTCTTATACCTCATTATTATGTTATACCTTATTATTATTTAAGCCATCTGGTAGAGTTAGTGATGGACATAGTTACATAGAGAATTTCACAATTGGATTAATGATTAATACCAATGACATGTGCGATATAGTAATGGAAGCACTAATTAGTTTTAATTTTTATGAAATTGAAATATTTTTAAAAAGTCTAATTATTTTATAAAAAAAGCGTGAAGTCAATATTTTAATCTTATTTCATAACAATTTAATTTTCATAACGTTGAAATCATACTAAATATTATGAAAACGGAATGGGATCAGCTATGGGACGGGAAGTTACGGACGGACATTCGAAATGATTATTTTTGGGGATAATAAATTCTTAACTTGATCAACCTACAAACTTAAATCATTCATTTTCATGCAAATTGTATAGACAGAAACGTTAACCAAATCTCCACCATGGCGGCAGAACTTTTGTCAGCTTGCCAAGTAGATATATTGTTTTGTGGGCTCACGGAGAAATACGTTCAAAACAGAGTAATAAAGATGGTTTTGATTTATAGCCGCGTTCAGAACGAATTTAAAAAAATAGCAATGTATTATGTAGGCAGGTACTTAATTTCTTAGTAAAAAAACAAACTTCAAAGAAGATAATCTCGTTGTACTCAGGATAGCAATAAAGCATAACAATCGTGTCTTAACCGCTATTACATAACATTGTACACTTTGTCGATTTGACAGATGTTTTGACATTTCTCATAGAAACTTTACGCAGAAAGACATTCGAATTGGTATGTGTTAGCCGTGCGTACGACGCGCATTGTTTAGTTGTGTTAGTGTTTACGGGTATAAACACCAATACAACGAAAATAACAATACTGATTCGATTGTCTTTCTTAAATGGAAAGAGGTATACGTCTCGCCTATTTTGTGTGTTATTTATACAGGTTGTCTCATAGCTAGTGGAAAAAACTTGGAGGAGAACTTCTTCATTCAATTTTGAATGATAAATATTCTTTACACTTTGGTTTAAATGTCAACAGTTAGGAGATATCAAAGTTTAGATTTTTTTCTCCCATATTTCTGACCTATCTTCTGAAAAATGTTCACGAATTAACTTATATTGAATATTAAAAGTTCATTCACTTCCATATAAGTCAATTAAAATGATTGAAATCTTGCAGAAATTTAAAATTTTTTTTGTGACGTTACGTCTGCATTCCTTCTTGAACATGATAATATTTCTATGTTTTTTTTACACTCTCTGGTAGATTGTTGTATTCCCTTAGATATTTGTAATATTATAAACAGTTTTGTGTATTTATGTTCTTTCTATTTGAAATTCTTGTTTCATTTGAATTACATGTTTGTAAATGAATATCTGTGTTATATGTTACTTTATTTTTGAAGCACTTGGGCATTCTATCATTTAAAATTATAGGTATAAGAAATTATATTGTTTAGCATCAGTTCTTATTTGACGGTAAACTAATTTAAATTTGTTAACATATTTTTTTCATGATGGTTAGTTAATTGTATTTTAAACAATCTCCTTTTGGTGCTAATTTAATATTTTCAATAGCAAAAGAACTAAAGAAATAAGAAGTAAAGATGAAAAATATTTTCAATAACTTAAGAACTAATAGAATAAGAAGTAAAGAAGAAGAAAGAAGAAAAGAAGAAAAAAGAAGCTAATTTAATATATTCAATAACAAAAAAACAAAAGAATAGGTAACCAATTAATTTAAATATCTAGTTTCCTTTAGAATTGTTTTGTGTCTGCATTCTGCGTCAAGCGTTTCTATTACCGTCTGCCTGCGTGTAGGGTGCTCGAAGGCAATTCGATTGACCACGCCACGGGTAGAATTCAAGAACGTTGATCCCTCTCAAATTCTACGATCACACTGCGATCCGTAGGCCTGCCTTTCATTAGCATTGTCGGAGCTTTCAGTTGGGAGGTTTGGTATGGAGTCCCAACTTGACTCGCGCCCGAGACGTGCGGGAATTTAAATTACTTTTGTCCGTCACGGAAATAGATGCACTTTTTGTTCTTTCGTGTTCCCAATGTTTGTGTTTCGAACGGCTCACTATTTTTTTTGTTGAAAAAGAATAAAAAATGCAAAAGAAAAGTGAGTCACGATTAACAAACTTGCATTCGTTAAGTCCCTCACAACTGTTGATCTTCGTACATTTAGATTTTTACTCCCTTTAACTCGTGGCGTCTGCTTGCTTGCCGTCAACAAAAAAATGGATCGATTTTTGACCCCTTTCCCGTGATCCAATCGAGCTGAAACTTGGCAAGTAGACTCGTGACGACGATCAAGAAGATCTATCAAATTTTCGTTAAAAAAAATTAATAATTATAGTATAATTTCGGATTTTTAGAAATTTTGGTTTTTTCAAATTGGAATCATTAGAAAAGTTTGATTACGGCGGCCCGATAACGTCGCGGAATATTTTCTAAATTTGAATTACTCCGTCGGTATGCATAATGGGTACTTCACTACGAATGTCGAAAATCTAAATTGACTGACAAATGTTTTTAGAATTTAATCTTCAAAGCATGAAGTGTCTTGTCAAAGCTCAAAACAGCTGACATTTTAGAAATATATTAAATTACTGTAAGTTTAGTGTTATGTTATATGTTTTAATTCGTCTTTAATTGTTGTTATATTTTACAAAGAAAGGGAGTATAATAAAAACTTGGTTTTTATGGGTTACTTTTTTCGATCGTAGTTTAGTTTAGTTTATCATGTGTTCGGTATTCACTAATGCGATGGACATATGCTTCGTGGTGATAATATTCTTTTCAAATCAGTCCATTCCTATCGCTCGACTGTAGAAGTCTTAAATTCTATCGCTCGCTTCTATCCATAGCTCATCTTGGAAGTATAAATCGGCACGTCCGGAGGAATATTCTCTTCACCATTGGGTGAAATTTAGTTTTCGTTCGCGAGATGTATTGTATTAAATGCATTAAATGAAGTTCTTATGTAATCGCGTAATAGGCCTTATTAACGTGAAAAATAATTATCATAATTTATTTCAATACAATTCTTAAAATCGAATGACAAACCCAGAATTTTACTGCTTAGGAAGATAATTTTAACGACCGTTACCTAAAGTTACTTAATAGAAATAACCTAATTAGGAATAAATAAGTAATAAAAAAATACCCTCTTATAATCCTAACTAAAAAGTGTAAAATAAAAAAAGTTTATTAAAAAAACCGACTGCGTAAAAAGTGAACTTTAAATAAAAACTGAAGGGAAAAAACAAGTCCAGAATTCTGTTAAGTAATATTGAATCACTACACCGTTGAAATAGTTTCATGACGATACACACATAAAACAAATAATAAATTCTAATGCGGAACATAGCGACTTTAACAGTCGGGTCCCATTAAAAATCTAGACCGGCTCAAATCTTCCCTGGACTTGATTTATTTCTTTTCAGTTTTTATTTAGAGTTCACTTTTTACACAGTCGTGTTTTTTAATTTTTAAATTAACTTTTAATACCTATATTAAACGCAACCAGCATATTGCATACACATAATATTACATAATGATAAGTAACGATTTACCAAAGCAATTCGAATTATGGACACCCGATCCAAAGTCGGATTTATTAATTAATATTGAACTGCATTTTTTTCCAAATAATTATAAATACTTCGTTTTACGCTTCGTACGAATGCACAATCCACCACGCTTGTAGCTCGTATTTCTTAGGCGTATCGAATTGCAAATTCACCTCAGACTTGCATCAGAAAACCACCAAGTGTTCTGGTACTTTGCAACGCAGTGCCCTGCCGATTTACACGGATCTCCGTTAACGCGATTTTAAAATATAATATTTACTTTAAATGTCAATAATTGAAATGTGGCTATTTCAAACCTTTTTGGTATTATTGATCAAATTAAATATTTGCGAGCAGTAAGATATACAAGTAAATATATATGTAATTGGATATATACTCATACATAATAAATTCTCTAAAAAATTATCTCAGTGCCGTTAATTTATGAGAAATATTTGACAGATGATAACCCTGTCAATCACATAAATGTCATTCTGAATCAAAGATGACAAGTAGTGTTTGTAAAGATATAAATATATATTTTTTCAATTCACTGAACTTATTATACCTACATGTCCATGTACATCAGCGGTTTTAGTAGTACGATCATTAAATACATACATATTAGATATAAATAGCACGATCGTTACATATTGCATACAACCAACACGATCATTACATACATATTGGATATAAAAAACACTGGCTGGTTAACAAACTTTGCCGAGAAAATTAAACGTGCTTTTTTATGTAAAAACTTAATCAAAATCAGACTATTATTATGGGAGTTATCGACCAAATTGTAGTATACTTTTAATGTACCAACATTGTTTTCTACGCAAGTTATGCAATCTCAAGAAAGCTTCCATTTGTCTTAAGAAATCCTAAAATTGAAATATCTTGGACATGTGATGATATTTTGAACCTAATAATGCAGGGAAAGATTGCCGCAAATCGGGTCCCTGGAAGAAGGAGAATATGATGAGAGTGGTTTGTGCCAATCTACTGCAGAGCTATTGCGGGCCGCAGCAAATAAAGTGATGCCAGTGATAAAGCTAATGTCCATTGAACGGATTGAGCATAAGAAGAAGAGTCCTGAATCCATTGACACCATTAACTTCAACCTGCATTGTACACTTTGTGTTTTTGACACGTTTGTGTCTCACGATTTAGTTTATTTAATATAGACACCATACCTCTAACCGATTTTAAAATTTTAAAGACGAACTCCCATCAAAACTACGTAGGTACACAAGGTACCTTCACGTTACTCTGCTTTGGAGCGATGGACAAACGCAAACTTAACAGTTGGAGCTACAATGTAACCGATTTCTCTGTAAACTTCTCGGCGTTTAATTAATATCTTGGCGTGTTCTTTGCAATGTGTATTATATTAGTGAAATTTTGACACGATCGCGCTTTCGACAAAAGAGTCAACTACCCTATTTTTTCCCCGCCTTAATGGTACGTTCGTGTTTGGTAATCCAGCGATCTCGTGCTTCGGACCGCTCACTAATGGCCGAGTTCGGCTCTCTTCACACTCTGACGTGTCGGCCGAAAACGGCACATTGTGATGGCGGGAAATATTCCTTTATTTTATTTGGAATTCTTTCAGTTGATCTTACATTATGTAGCGTAGGAGTTGGCTAGTTACCTGCACACCTACGAAAAATTGAATGATTTTTATACAAGGCACCTGGACGTTCTCGATTTGATTGATATATTTTCGTACCGTGTGCCGAATTATTATTAACGAATAACCTATGTTCTCCGGTTTACTCTCTCTCGGTTTACTAATCTCCGGATTACGCTCACCCATAGTGGGAATGTGCCGAGCTTACAATGACTTGTTCACCGACACACCGAATATTATTCTGTGTCGCAACGCTTAATTAATATCCAAATGCATGTATAAAATGCTCTGCGATGTAAGATATAAATGAAGTTTCACTTGGGTATCGTATTTTGTCTTCGTTTCATCGTCACTTGTTATCACTTATTTCATTATATTTGTTATTTCGTTCATTATATTACTTATTTATATTATACTTATACTTATTTATACATTTTATTATATTCGTTTTATTATGTTATTACTCATTACTATTTCATTACTTCTTTATATTCACTTTTTCCATTCTATTGCTACTGTTCTTGTCTTCTATTCTTTATCTGTTCTTATTGTTTATATATTTCAACTTTGTTTCTATGTAAAATATGTTAGGACACATATTAGGCATGTTCGATTATGATAACCCACTAGCCTCTGTGAGACTTCTATAATTTATCATAATTAATTAGCAATAACTGTATATTATTTAAACATATATTAAACGGTGTATTGAAAGATTACTAGTATTTGTCGAATTGAACTTAAACGATTAATTTGTATTTGTATGTATATTTTTTAATATAATATTACTTTCAATGCTTGTGCTATATCTTTTCACTCTACATTAATATTTTTTTTGTTTTTAAATTTCTATTATATTATGTTTTTCTTATGCTTCTGTTTTTTATATACATACTTGCTTTTTACTTTATATTATATTTATCTTTATATATTTGTATCTATATTTTAAGTATTTTCTTTTCTCTTTAAACTATCTTTATATTCTGATTATGTACACTTACCTATCTTTTGTAAAAGCCCTATAGGGCGTTTATAAATAAATAAATATTATACTCAATGCTCCAAGATTTGGAGAGAAAATTCCACCTTAATGGCTGCGTTTCGTGATTCCTCGCAGATTTAGTTTGAAGAGCTCCTCACATTCTGCATAGTCTTGGAAAGTGATCACCAGTGACGGGGAAGAACTGTAATTGAATTTAAATTGACCTTCGTGTAAAACAAAACCTCCCGTCGCGCCGCCCGAGCAGGCTCCGGTGAGTATTGCAAGCGCGGCTCTCTTCGCCCCTTTCCCGGTTGAATGTCCCCGGTAAGATAAGCGGACCAAGGGAGGTATTTAATAATAATAATATATCGGTAGGTTCATTCGTACGTTCATCATCTAAGTAGCGGTGAAGGGATTAATTGTTAGTTTGCAATTGGTGTTCTTCCCGCTAGGCTGCTTTCTTGTTGAGAGATGACTGCGTATATGCGTACACCTAGGGAATGCAATCCCGATCCCGCGAGATCTCGAGGCATTTTACGAGATCAATCCCGAACCGAAAAATCGGACGAGATTATCGGGATTCATCAGCATTTTTTATATTTTGTATGTTTAATTATACATGTCTATAGAACTTTTAGTAAGTACTTAAAACTTATTTTCATGTCGCATTCAAATAATGCAAGTAGCTTCGAATAATATTTGCCGTATTTTATCAACCTAACATAATAATAAAAACTACTACTAAGTCTACTACATTGACTGACTGATGCTTGGAAAAATGCCTACAAAAACTTTAATGCGATGATTAATAATCAACATTTTAATAAAATTGCTGATATAAAAATGCAAGGCGTTGTCGTTAATTGCTATTCAGCTCTATAAATAAACAAAAAAACACAAAAGTATTCGGAATCCCAATTTGTGAACAAAACAAACGGACTCCGTAGGGATCCCGCGGGATTGGAAATTCTAATCTCGAGTGATCCCGAAAAGGCAATCCTGACCCGGGATTGCATTCCCTACATACACCTACTAGCGGCGTACTTTGAAATGAACTGTGAGTAGACTTACTTCCATTTGAGAAAGACAGTCGAATTAGTTTGTGTAAGCCGTGCATACGAGGCACATTGTTTCGTTGTGTTGGTATATACATACAGGGAAAAACATATCACATTAATTTAGGTAGAAATACAAACAACTGTGGTAGGAATAATAGAGATACATCTTTTAATACGTTTTTTTCGAAATATACTTACGAAATGTCATGCTTCAATGTTATCACTGTCTGTCTATCCGTAACTTCCTGTAACGTTCGTAATTTCGTTCGAATTCACGGCTAGAAAAACTATATTACACGTCTGGAAGTAGGGCGCGAACCTCGGACGCGCAAATGCCAGAGCGGCACCCTAGCGACATTACTACCATCGCTACATCATGGACCAAATATATACTATACATACCAGGGCTTATTTTCACGGGTGTACACGGCTAGATATTGTAGAGGCCTAATTACTTAATTAAGTCGTTACATTAGAAATGCGCCCAAGCTAAAGTAAACCACACAGATTTATTGTGACCTTGCCGGGAATCGAGCCAGGAACCCTCGGTTTAGGGAGCCAATGAACTGCTCAGTGAGATGCGAGAACCGCACTATTTTTACATATTAGGTCCTTACATATGAAATTGGCGTTTAGTATGGGAGGAACATAAAGCCGATTTTTTTTTAATTATAATATATTTATTTAATCAAAGTATGTACCATTGCTATCTATGCACTTTTGCCATCTCATAGGTAGTTCATCGATCCCTTTACTATAAAAACCATTCGGACGGGAATCAATAAAATCTTTGAAGGCGGTTTTGACTGCCCCATCGGAGTTGAATTTTTTCCTTTGCAAGAAGTTATCCAAATTTCGAAAAAAATGGTAATCTGTTGGGGCAAGGTCCGAAGAGTACGGTGGATGTCTTAGACATTCCAATTGAAGCTCCTCTAATTTGGTAGCCGTCTGTTGTGCAGTGTGTAGTCTAGCGTTATCATGAAGCAGCAGTGGCCTAGAGCGATTAACCAGCCTCGGTTGTTTAGCAGCTAGCTTTTCCATCATGGTTTACAGTTGCTGACAATAGACATCTGCCGTAATCGTCTGGCCAGATTTAAGAAAGCTGTAGTGAACGACACCAGCACTAGTCCACCAAACGCTCACAAGTAACTCTTTTGGAGTCAATTTTCGATTGGGGCATGGTTTGGCTGGTTCGGCAGGGTTCAGCCATTGCGATGAGCGCTTCCGATTATCGTACAGGATCCACTTTTCATCACAGGTAATGATTCGATTTAAAATCCCTTCATTATTGTGCCGGTTGAGTAATGCAACGCAGCAGTCAACGCGCGTTTGTTGATTTGCTTCACTCAATTCGTGAGGTACCCACCTTTCAAGCTTTTTCACCTTACCAATTTGCTTCAAGTGGTTTAAAACAGTTTTATCACTAACACCGCAGCCTGCAGCTAACTCGGATGTGGTTTGCGATGGATCCGCTTCCACAATAGCCTTCAATTCTTCATTATCAACTTTGGTCTCCGGCCGTCCACGGGGCTTGTTCTGCAGGTCGAAATTTCCAGAACGAAAACGTTGGAACCAAAAAGCACTGTGTTTTCTTTTGCGGCACCGTCGCCATACACATCATTAATCCTTCGAGCCGTTTCTGCAGCCTGGTGCCACGGTGGAACTCGTACTCGTAAATAACGCGATATTTCAAGTTTTTCATTTTGTAAACTGAGTGACGCAAAGAAAAAAACAATTGAGAAAAAAACAAATGAATTATAATTTTCAAAACACAAATACATGAGTAAATAGCTGTATAAATTTGGATTTGGAATTCCTAACCAAAGAGAAGATATTTGAGATCAAATTTTCCAGTACGGCAAAACGTGAATTTCATATGTAAGGACCTAATATTATCTATTTACACATTTTATTGGAATATTACATTTTTCTTCAAAGAAATATATAATTTTCCTATTCAATTTTCTCTTTGTGACAGTAAGAAATTAGTGTTTATTATATATATGTTAGAAATATCCAATCCATGTTACAAATTTTATTATAATTAAATTATTGAATCGTAGGCGTACTTAATTAAATATTTTTATAACTTCAGTGATAACTTTTCTGTTTTAGCTTGGCCTACTTTTGATTACTATGCCTAATTAACCCTTATGTTACTACCCGGGCACCCGGGTATCCATTTCCGACTACAAGTTAAAATAATTTTATTCATAAGCCCTTGATGCTTTTTTCCGCCCGGATCCCCATTATTTGAGGTATTTGAAAGGGATTTATGTATTGTTTGATGTAATTTTACTTTTAAAAAGGTATTTTATATGACCTTAAACTTGTCTAGTCCTCTGATTACTACCCAGGGTACCCACCCGGGTACCCATTCGGTATTGATATTCTCATTCAGTGATAGACATAAATTTTACCATCAGATTTCGTTTAATTTTAAAAATTAATCATGTTCGGTTTGTTTTTGACTCCCGACGTTACCTCACCACGATGCACCGATGATAAAAGTATTACTTTTTTCAGTTTTTTGGCACACAAGAATAATTTTTTACATTATCATTGGATTCAAATAATAATCCTTTCCTTTCGCCGGAATATACTATATATATTTACTTCGTCTCAATATACCAAAGGTTGCCATATTCCAAGATAAAATAATGTGTTGTGCTTTGGCATATTACATTGAATATTTTTCCATGACTTTGGGAAGTCATGAAAAAATGTCGAAAGTAATATTACGTCCACAGCCTTTGAGCGGCCAATTCTTTCACGTTGGTGAGTTTCTCGTCCAGATGTTAATTTTCAGGTGTACATTTAGTCAGTAAGAGGATAATAATTTTCTGCATCACATATCCATCATACTTTAATCCCTTATTTGGCGGGCTTAGACTGAATGTATTGCATAAATTGTATACATCCCCTAGAGGAAATGATTGCTCATTGATTGTAACATTTGTTGTAGAATCTATACATGCTGAAAATTTTGGAATTCAGTATCAACCATAAATATTTCACGTATCGATGCAGTTCTGCCTTCATTCAATCGGTATTTTCTCATATTAGCATCATCAAAGCGAGGAAATTCGACGCTCGATACTGGGTATAAATTACATTTGAACAAATCAAAAATATAATCTATATTTAGGTAATCGGCACCATATACTATCAGAATACCCATGAATGCATTTAACTCGGATAAATTCAAATCCTTCCAATGTGGTTTATTAGTACGATCATGTTTGTTGACTTAATATATATTTTCCTGGCTTCTTTATTGGTGTGATGGACAATAGTATCAACAATTTCTGGTATAAAAACACATTTGAATGTAATAATACTACATAATGCTTTTCTTAATCCGTGTAAATCACTTCTTTTCCGATGATGAACGATATAATGCGACGTAGTTTTATGATGAATATGTGGATTTTTATGCCATATCATTTCATTGCTAGCCCGGAAATGAGCTTGAGCAGATGTCGGTGGTTCAATATTATCCTATCTTATTTTTATCTTCGTCCATATCTTCTACTAATTCTTCATCATTACCTTCTGTATTTGAATATTCATTTTGATCAGTGCATTCTGAAATACGTTCTTGCTATTCAAAAAATCTTCTGTATCCAAGACTATATCGTTACCGAGTAATTGGAGTAAACAATATATTTTCAGAAGCGCTCTATCAACAAAAAATTTAATATAATTAATTTATATCTTTGATTTCATTGAACGCGAAAATATTAATAAGAAAACATGAAGATTATCTCACATATTACCATTGTTAAAATTTCTTAAGTTTTAGTGAATTTGAAAAAAGTTGAGATGATGAAAACTTAAATGTGGTAAACATATAATAAATTTTAACTGTAAATAATGTATAACATACAAGAAATTATAACTGTTATAAATATATAATAAATAAATTTCACATAAGACATGTCCCCACTTTAGTAAGATTTGAAGGATTAAGGCTAAAATTGAAGATATAAATGAAAAATTCGGTTAAAATATGCTAGTCAATGTCAAGCAAACTGACAAAAATCAGATATAAAGGGTTACAAATATCGTTATGAGAAACAGTGATCTTCAAGGAAGCTATTTGATAATTATCTCAATATCAATTTGCGATATAAAAAACAAAAGAATGCATGGGGAACGTCCATCCAAGTAGAGTACCCAGGTACCCTGGGTAGTAACTAGTGTGAAAAATTCCGGGTAGTAACATAACGGTTAAGTAATTTCTTTATTTGGTTCATATTGTCATTTTTGTTTTACATTGACTTAACTATTTCATGTTCTATGTCGTGGATCTCTATTATTTGTCTGCTTATTAATTTCATAACTTATTTAATTTCAAACAATTGTACTGTTGAGATTCCATAAAAATGTATTTAATATGAATTGATTTTCGTCACAATGCCAGCTTGTGTAGTTCGACCTGCTAACGGTACCAAAACGCGGCGGTGTCTCGCACCTCCTTTACTGTTACTGTTCTGTAATTTCATCCAAAGTAAAACAAAGTAAGACTAATGGCGACCGGAAACGGATTGAATCATCGTTTCCCGGTAAGGCGGCGGATAGATTGGTGGCGCGGCATTAGCTTCGTATTGCCATAGCGCGGCCATTGTCTATCTGTGCGAAAAAATGGTTAAATCGGTCGCGACTCACCACACGGCCGCGGAGCGATTTCTCGGAATGCGATGCAATCAATTTTGACGAGCATGAGGAAAACGTTCTCATATGCAAAAAAAAAAACTGAATTGAATCAGTCAAATTCTTTCGAATCCATAGCGGTAGCTACCACCAACAATAGAGTGCCGTTACGAATGTACCAATTTGAATTTTATTACATTTCTCAGGCGGAACGCTTTCAAGTACACTCGAAATACCAAAATGTAGTGCAGTCATATTTACGTTTTAATGGGCCGTGTCTACCGATGAGATTTTTATGAGATTTTTGACTCGAGATAATCTCCGAGACGAGACTTGTGCTCTTATGAGATTCTTTGAAAAGCCGCTCACGCTACACAAGAGCGAGAGATAATTTAAGAAGTGGTATACCGAGAATAAATACAGAACGGCATGGTTTCCTTTGTATAACTGCTGAATTCTATAATGGACTTTCTAGTGGCTTATAGGAAATAAATAATGTAAGACAACCAAATGAAAAGAAGCTCTTATGTGTTATATTTATAATAAGTATAGTGTTTGATGTCTTATACCAGCATGCATTTGCTGACTGAGGACTTTAAATTTTTTCTTAATTTGTAATTGTTCTCTTTCTGTGTTTAAAATATTAATATAAATAAATAAGCTAAATTAAA